>JAOQMR010000004.1:20756493-20767781 GCA_027563865.1 Erythroxylum pelleterianum
ATTATAAAAATGTTACCCACACTACATGCATACTTAGAATACTCAAAACGTCCAATCGAAATTCGGGGTCCAACACTCAACCTTAGGGAGGTGTTGAATTCCCTTAAAAGACGGATCCCTACGTATGCTAAGGTAAGTGCAATTATAAATAGAGATACTTAGAGTTACACTTTTGATGACAGTTTTATTGGAAATTTTTCCTACCTATAATCCCAAAAATTTGGAGCACGATCATTTCTTTTGGCTAAGGGACACTTGTAAAAAATCACTAACAGATTACACATTGATGTCTTTAGGTTTATATGCACCCACAACCCTATGGTATGACCTGATTTAGGGAAAAACTCTTATCTCTGATGCTTTCTTTACCCTTTGGCTAGTTATAAGAGGTAAAGTCAAAATAAAAGACTATTGTATTGGTATTATGAGTCCGCTTTGCATACTATTTCAATTGGTTCCATAATTTATTCCCCTTTATTTTTTGAATGTGTCTACTTAAAACCATTATGGTCAAGAATTCAATAGGTTTTCTAACCTTTTTGTAACTAGAGGGTTAATTATTCAACGGGTTAGTAATGCAAGCAAAAGAATAAGACAAGACTCTTGCTTTCTCAAAATAACCCTTTCATACAGTGTCTATGTTATTTGGTACAAAAGGAATAGTAGAATGTATAAAGGAATGGCTCTAAACAAATATGACCTTATAACCAACACAATCTAATGGCTTAGGGAAATATTTTTCATTAAAGGAGGCATGTTGGTGAGAGTACCCTAATTAAGGAAAGATGGAACTTATCTAATGTGGAGAGCACGATATAGGAGTAAGGAAATGCAACCATAGTTCAAAGACTACACTAGCTTTATTTTATGTAAGGCAAAATAGTTCTTGAATTATTTGAAAAGAGTGTAATGCTAATACCTAGTAGAATGTCATTGGATATTCACTTCATTTCTTTACTTTGAAATGGAAAAGGTTTGTTAATTTCAATGTAGAAAGTGAAAATTTCCTAATTCTCACATACATATAAGTTTCAAGATCACTTATCATTATTAGTGACTTTGAGCTCTATGGAATCACACGAGGAATACTATCAAACTCCAGCCAAATCCTTGCTCACTTATGAATTCGGAGCAACCTACAAAGAAAAAGCATGAGTTAATTTGCTTAGCTTATATGTTATAGGAAGATGCCTAATATCAATATGAATGTTAGTTTCAAAGATAGATAACTTTGTTATTTGCTCTAAACTCTTTGAAATTACCTGGTAAAAGGGCTTATGAAGCTCCACTAATACACCATCTTAGCTCTATGAGCTACTCAACTTGTAAAGGATGGAATAAACTAGGAGGCTTAGAGATATAAAATGTTGAACCTTTATTCAAGGTTACTTATACTCCTCCTCAGGATGGGACTTGGGATAGATGGTAATAGCAAATGGTAGCGGTAAAATGTACATGTGGCAACCTTTACAAGATTAGGAGCTAAGTGTTTAATGCTTTCTAGGTGCACAAAAATAGCAGCCAAATGTTATATGCATTCTTACATTAGTTGTGTTTTAGTATTTAGAGTTTATCTCTATGGCCTTAAGACTTTTCTAAGGCTAGATCAAATTTGTTTCTATGTCTTGTAATATCATCTATGATTTTGATATTAATCAATTCTTTTACCTTACGAAAAAAAAAGAAAATGGTCCTTCCAACAAAATTTCAAACTTTTAGCTTAATAATAAAATTTTTAAAATAAAACAAATTTAATTATTATGAAGTAACGGTAAATAAAAATTTAAAATGCTAAGATATGTTAAAATAAATTACAAAGGGATTATTGGATATTATCCTTTATAAAATATTGACAATGCTAAAATAATATTTCTTACAATCTCACTCCACATAAAGAAGACGAGTTAAGTTTTAATAAGCATTATTGGCATTTAGATCTTCAAATCCTTTTTTTATACTTTGAAACAATAGTTTCTTCATTCTTGTATATATTGAATGGATAATGATATACATACATGTTTTAATCATTTCAACTTTCAATAAAATTTAAAATATAAAATAGATACTATATCAATTTTTAAAAGAATCACATAGCAATATAAATAGTATAATATTTTTAAAATAGAATAATTTTGACTATATAGGTATCAATCTACAATTTTGATAATTTTAAACCATGTCAATATCTTATAAAGATTACCAAGTTTGTATTAGAAGTTCTTTCTCGGCTTGGTCCTGACTTATTAGTTTTCTAAATATTCAAAATGACGTCGTTTTGTCATTGTCCATGGGCCTCAAGCCGGGCCTGCTATGGGCTCAATTGCTAAACCTAGAGTGTGGAATGAAAGCTTTAAGTTGGTTTGTTCAAAATTATAAACTAATATTTTTATATAATATTTTTATTTAAATTAAGATAAATTATATAAAATAATAAATCAAACAAAATCAAGTCAAATAAAACCAATTTACCTTAGGTAGTTTAGATTGAATTTGCTATTTTAATTTTAATATTAATTAACAATAAGTAAAAAATATAAAATATTTTAAATTTTTAATAAAATAAAATTTTATTAGTTGATAAAACTATATATAAAAATAAGAATTTTAATGACATTTATAATCTCCTAAAAATATATAAAAATAAAATTTTCCCAATTTAGTGAATAATTTAAATAAACTATAATTTTTTAAATGTAGCATAACAAAAATATTGATTTCATTAATTACCAAATATGACATTTTATATGAACAAAACTCTTCATATAAAAAATATGAAGAAACAAATTAAAATAAAAAATTTAAGATATAAAAGTGCTAAATATTTGGGTTAAATACATTAGTGATTGTGGTTTGACCTTTTTCTTTTATTTCAACCATTATATTTTGAAAATTATTATTTAGAACATATGGAATTCTTTAGCTATTATATAATCTCGTTCCTTTATATTTTGTCAGCTTGAATTTATTCATCAGTTTGAAATGGCAATATATTAAAGGTTATCTGACATAAACAATATTAAAAAAAGGTAAGTGATACTTTTCAAGTTGTGGTAGGAGGGGCTCTTCTAGAACTAACCTAAAAACCTTGAAGAGGACAATTAGTCAGAAGTTGAGACACTTGCAAGCACTAGTTAAACTGAGTATGTCATTTGGAACTAGGTTATTGAGTCTTTAAATGGTTCACCTTAGAGTACATAGTTTGTAGGCTACCAAGTGCACTTTGATGGTTTACTTAGTTCACACTTTAACATTTACATTAAATTTTAAAGCAGACCCTAATATTTGATAGTATTAAAAAAAATAACCATAATTTTTATAGTAACCTCACACATCCAATTTCAAATTAAGAAAACCCCGAAACTTTAATTAGCAATCCTTCAATTTAAATTGATGTAAAAATCCTTATGTGTATAGAGAGACCCACCGTTGTCAAATTGGAGCCTAGTAAGCAACAATAGACCCTAATATTTTATTTAAGTACCACGGTCAAAAAAAATATGTAAAATAATTTTTTTACAATTTATTCTATTTAAGGTATATATATATTATATAGTAAATTACATTTAAGTTTGAAACTTTATTCAGATACTAGCCAAAACTACAAATTATATTAATCAAATGCTCAAAGTCTCAATTTATGGTTAACCTTATATTTAAAGTAACTAATGTGGGGTATCATGTAATCATATCCATTCCACATTAGTATACACAAGAATTTTATAAAAATAAACTTAAAATACTTATATGTTCTAGTTTTATATCATAATTTCCAACTAGTTATTTTGATAGCAGCATCCCATTATGTTTCATTGACTTCTGTATTATTTTTGTAAGCTACCCCTAGTCTAAGCTCTCCATTCTAAAATCTAACATCATTTTTTCTAATTTTTCAAGTGGTTGAAAATGGATTTCTATCTCTACAGCTATAAGTCTCGACTCTTGAGTTTTTTTATTTTCTATTTTATGTGAAAAATTTATATATCAAATTCATGGGATCCATCTATAGTTGTTTAAAAACTTAATATTTTAGTCTCCAGTCAGAGCATTAGTACCAAAACTAAAACTAAAATTTGATGTTTTCATGTCTATTAAAAACCAGTAGTTGAGTCATTCTAAATTAAATAGTTTCAATAATCCTGCTTAAAATTGATTCATATATATGTTAACTTAGAATGAAGTTTGATTACATGATATTACATATGTTAACAATATTAACAGTTAAACTTAGTTTAGAAATGAAAAAAAAACTTTCTTCAATACTTTAACCTCTCTCTACAAGCTTAACATATTTCTATAGAAGCCAACTCTGGTAAACTGGTTTCCATAATCTACTCTCATTATTCAGTTTGTTTAATAACTGTGCATCCTATCTGTAATCTCATTACTCCTTACTGTTCAACTTGTGCATACTTTCCATGGCATAAACATAAACTTATTTTCCTATTCCTTGTGACTCCACCCTTTAAGTTAGTTCTTAGCTTCCTTTCATCTTCTCCAACCTCTCTTATATTCCTACCCCTTTTTTATTCGCCTTTACCTTCAACTTAATGTTAAATGAGCACTAGTTCTTCTTCCTCCAAACCCTCTTCTATCCTAGTTGTTTCTTGCCTTTTTTACTCTTTTATCACTTCATTATTCCCCTCATTGTGTAATAATCCTTTTTTTGTCTTAAGAAGCATGCCTCCCTAGTCTTGAAGAAGAAGCATTTCAACCCTTAAGATCTACCCCTAAGGTTGAAAAGCATTTAAAACCTATTGAGCTATCTTTCTAAGTTGAAAACAAAAGCTTAAAGGAACTTGAAAAGCCCACATTTGCACTCTGAAAAACCTACAAGTAGGTTCTTAGAGATAACTCACCATCAGTAAAACTTTAGTATTGCCTCTAATGGAGCCAATGGAGGGCAATAAAATATTGGCACTAGATACAAGCATTTTCAAAGAGAGTGAAGTAAAACGGGTGAGCTTCATAGTAGGCTTCGTTTAGGATTATAGACCATCTTATCAGGCCATCAACATATATGCTAAACATCACTAAAAAGATTATAGGTTAGCTAAAGTGCTCCTCAATAAGGATAATTTGTTCCTCTTCAGGTTATCTACTTAAATAGCTTAAAAGGTAATAGAGAAAGGGTTATGGTATTACAATTCTAAGCTAATCCTATTGCAATCTTGGAAACCTGAAATCAAACTCAATAACTTAAGACATAAACAAACACTAATTTGGACGAAATTGCACAATATACAGTTGGAATACTAGAACAAGGATGGACTAAGTCACCTTGTTATTTTTTTAGGTAGCCTCTGTGTACTGATGAAACAACTACCCTAATAAAGAGTATCAACTATGTAAGGATCTATGGGCTAACAAATAGCAAAACTCACCATTCTTATCATATGGTTAGATGAAACAAATAATATATTTAAGGATAATGTATTGGTAATATATAACTGAGGCCCATACAGATGGCTAAAAACTAGGCATAGAAGCCCACTAAAAACTTATTCAAAATTGGAAGCTACAAAGAGCTAGTTAAAAATAATAAAAAGAAGAATCAATCAACATCTGGCAAGGTACATGAAAAATACATTGACCAAAACACTATAATCGAAGAGGAAAGTCAAGAAGAAGAATTAGGTAAGGACAAGAAGGAAGGGAATAAGGAGGAGGTAGAAACTCTCTCAACATCATAAATAAACAAAAATTTATAGGATAGAAGCAATCAACATAATGAAACTCAAGAGTTCTTACCTAGAAAGATTGGAGATACATTACAGAAGGGGGAAGAGATGGCAAAGAAACATGAGGGAATAACAATGAGGAAAGCTTTTAGAGAATAACAAGAAGAGGGTCTACGAGGAAGAAGAAATCCAATTCTAAATAAGCTTATTAACCTAGAACGACTTAATATCCCAAGTAAGAAAAACTTGGTTTTTGCATTCATAAAAGAATATAAACCTTTTCTTATAAGTTTAGTAGATTAAGGTTAAATCCAATAATTGCAGTAATTTAAAGTGCATTATGAGTGACCGGTCAATTATTTCCAACCATTTATACCACTATAATGTTAGAATTACGCTCATTTATGATCTATAAGAGATAGTGATTCTTCCAACCCGTATAGAAGATCACCTAATTTACACATAAGTCAAAATGGGAAAGTAAAATATACAGTTTTGTGTCACTTTTGTGTATGCCTTCAAAATGAGCTTTTAAAGATCTTCTCAATGGAACAAATAGGGGAGAAAAGGCACCATTGATCAACCATGGCTAATTACAGGTGACTGTAATTACATAATGAGCATAATGGGAGCACAGCGAACTATGTTCCTAGGAAATCACACTAAAGAATTAATGGAATGTTGTAGGAATTTATAGGTGTTAGAGGGATAATGTTACACATGGAATAACAAACAAGAGGGAAGATACTTCATTAAGAAAAAGTTAGATAAGGATTTGGTAAATGAGATGCGGCTGGAGAAATTTCAAGAAACAAAGCATGCTTCACTAATTAGTTTCTTTTTAATCATACACCCATTTTAATCCAAAGGATAATGGAGTCTCAAACTAGAGAACACCCATTTACATTTATGAGAGAGAGTGGTTGCCTTACATGTTTTCAGAAGCTCAACATATGTCCAAGATTTGTTGCAACATTTATGAGAGCCATGAATGTCGAGTACTAAAGTATATATGGGAGCAACCAATCATGTACAACCAACCTTAAGGTCCATCATACGAAAATACATATAATTCAAAGTGTAGCAACCTTTATGCGTATGGGTGGAATGACTATGCTCCAATTGATGATGTACAATAAGAGAAAATATAAAAAAGTATTACAAATAAATTAATGCAATGCCTTGCCGAGAAAGTAGCTAGTCAACATTAATTTCATGAGAGATTTTCTTCACTTGTATATAGTGAGCATGATGCCTCATACTATTTAATTTGCCTAGCATTTTATGGTGAAGAGGACATGTCAATTGATTTATTGAATGAAGATATATTATAAGAAGGCGAGGATGTCAGTACTACTTTGGAAGATATGATGACTCAATTTATTCAAGAATCAAATAAGAGGCATCAAGAAACAAAGGCACTTATACAAAATTTGGTGAATCGAATATACCAGCTAGTGGAGATACCATCTAATGAGATATAAGAGAGTTTGCTTAGTTATACTAAAACTAATGCTAATGAATATATAATGACAATCACCCTTAGAAGTGGGGATGAGCTTCTAGAAGAAGACGAAGTAGAAGAAGAAGAGGAAGAGGAAGCAAGTGTTACAGATAAATTAATGGAACTCCTTGTTGAATGAAAGCTGATCGACACGAATTTGACAGTGCAACAAATAAAAATGTTGGTTTCATGAATAGAGGGACATTTCAAGAAGATTTTCCTAAAGAAAATGAAAAAAAAAAAAGCCTCCATCCAAGAAGATTAAGTAAAGAAGTGGCAAGAGGTTATTGAAGAAGAAAAACTAGAAACCTCTATTTAGAAAGAAGAAGAGTGGACAGAAAAAGTTGAGGAAGAACTGGTAGAGGAACCAAGTAAAGAAACTAATGATGATGTGTTGATAATGATTTTAAGTATAAAAGGTTCCCACTTCGTTGAAGACAAATTGTTCGAGTCAACCGATGATTCAGGGAGTCACTAACAATTTTTCATTAAAAAAGGCATTAATTTTTACAATAGGATTTATTAATTTGATAAATTGTATCCTTGTTATTATCTTTCAACAGGTGGTTTACTTACAGGTTACAAAACCCCCATATAGAGAAACGGGTAGAAGCAAGTCACTTATCATATAACCACGATAAGGATAAACTTGTAAGTTATGTCGAGATAATGATATTAAATAAGCACTACATGGTAGATAACCCATGAATTAGTTTAGGTTTATTTTAAATTTTACATTATTTCATTCTTATGTCCATATTAGAATAGGATTTATTTAATTTTTGATAAGATTTATGATTAGGGCATTAAGCATCTTCATAAGATTGTGCATGATTTCGGTGTTAGGGAATACATATTAAAATTTTATAAATTTAAAGTGAATAATTTTTAAGTTTGTTCATATATTGTTGAACTTGCAAAAATTTGTGGAGAGTTGGAAGCTCTCTAAGCATGCTACTGTGACTTATACGGTTTGATAATGCTTGTGTACCAAATCATATAAGTTCACAAAAATATGAAATTAAGTGATTTACATAGTTTGATACATGGTTGTGTATCACACCGTGTAAGCCTGTGATACAAATTTAAACTACCCTAATCCCCTTTTTTCACTTTTATCTTCTTTGACTGACTTTCACTGTCAGCTCCAACTTCTCCTAACCTTATTCTTGCATTTTTCAGTCAAATTAGTGATAACCAAGTAAGTTTTCTTGTTGCTTTAACTTGTTTATGCTTAATTCATTAGGTGTTTTGCATTATTTTTAAATTTTTCAATCAAAACATTAATCTCATGATTTTGGGATTTTTGGTGAATTTGTGTGATTTTATGCTTAATTATGGTTTAATAGTTTAAGAATAGCTTTACCTAGTTGTTTCTATGATTCAATTCGATTAATTGAATGTGAATTGGGTGAAAATTCAACTTAAATTATGTCATTGTGTGGTTATGGCTCACTAGTTATTAATTTATGATGTTTTTCATGAAATTAATGTTAATAGATTGTTATTGATGATAACTAAAGATCAGGTTTGTGTTTAATTTTATGAATTTAGTGTTCAATTTCGTCAATTCTGCATAATTGCGAAGTAGAGGTTTTCAATTTCAATTTTAAGGTTGAATTTGTAATTAATCAATTAGGATAGCTTAATTTGTTAATTACAATATTCTTAACTTTAATTTCATTATTAATTAGGTTGTTAGTTAATTTTCTATTTATTTTTCTTACTTAATTATTTATGCACTTATTTATTCACGTTAATTTATTTTCATGTGTTTTAATTTTTATTGTCATTGTGTTTTTGCATTTAATAATTTAATGAGCATATTAAATTTTAAGTGTGGGAAAAAGGGTAGTCACATAATTTATTTGTAAGTTTTCACACTTTTTTTAAGTTTTAGGCACAATAACGAGATCACAACAAGCATAGGAGACCCCAGTAAGAAACATCAAGGAGAAGGTTGCTCATCCATGGCCTCGTAGCCCCCAGAGCGGCCACAAATGTTATTGTTTAATGCCAGGGCCTAGGAGGAACAATACCAGCTACTGAAGGACGAACAATTTAGCACTGGCTGATTTATCAACTAGGAGGCACTGGAGCAAATGGGCTTAGCCCAACAAGTTTGAGACCTTGTAAATGTTGGTGCATGGTCCTGACTATTTGAGATTGTAGAGCCCTTCTATAGGGAGCTTACAATATAGGTGGAGAGAGGTTGCTATGATGGGGATAGCCCTAACATGATCTAGTTCTGATTGATGAGAGAGATGATTCAGTTGAGCTACACAACATTCTCTATCACGATGGATCTCTATGACCAGGAGTTCGTAGGGACATTAGAGTACCTTGCACTATGGACAGACTTTCCGTATGGATTGTCCCTATGACACTTTTGGCATACCATCAGCACAGAAGATGACTGTGACTTAAGCATGTCCAAAGTCTCATCCCTACGCCATCCATCACTTAAATGCATTCACAACATCCTGATTCATACTTTTAGCTGTTGAGGTGATAAATGGGGTGTCGTCGACAACATGGACATGTAATTTTTTTAGTATAAAAGAGAGGATGATGATCCATTTGGGGCACGTTCTTTCCTAATTCATTAGGTAGCAGAGGGAGGAACAGAAATTTGACACAATCTGTATCGGACCTTACATGACTAGACTTGCATGATAGATAGGGGTACTTGATAGATTACCACAAATGCGATAGGTGGCTACTATGGAAGCACTAAACTTTTTCGTGATGCAACACAACGCATAGTTTGTAGATGTTGGGGACCCATAGGCGATGTATACAAACTCATTGTGAACCTTAACGAGCCAATAGCATCAGTAGGACCTAAAGAGGAGCAACTGCAATTACAGCCATAGTCATTGCCATCCTAGATAAAAGGGATAGCATTAGGGGAGCGCAATTTGGACCAGTTAAAGATATCTTAACTGGAGAGACAGTAGTTAGAACTTATGGAGAGGATGAGTAGGTTTGAGACCATTGTTGGATGGATGGGTGATTTATTGTTGCTGATGGCGAACCATCAAGGCATTACTTTCCAACCTCCATCATCTGGTGCGGGCTTTTCATCATCAGCTCTTCCACATTATGAAGATTAACCATTCGAGGACCTTCCACTGCTGGACAGGTTTTAAGTTACGACAGATAAACAAGGTGATGCTTAATTGTTATATTTTTCTTTTCCTTTTAAATTATGTATTTTTCTTATTCCTTTTCTTTTGTTTAAATGTTAAGGTTAATGTTATGTTATATTTATTTATTTTTTATTTTTATCTCTTTTTCTTCATATTTTGCAAGGTTGTAGTTATGAATGGACCAGAAATCAGAAAATTGTCTTATTCAGGAAAGTACCAACTTAACCATCTCATTCAT
Source organism: Erythroxylum pelleterianum (assembly GCA_027563865.1). Classification (NCBI taxonomy): domain Eukaryota; kingdom Viridiplantae; phylum Streptophyta; class Magnoliopsida; order Malpighiales; family Erythroxylaceae; genus Erythroxylum; species Erythroxylum pelleterianum. Next base: position 20,767,066 of record JAOQMR010000004.1, read on the forward strand.
AAATGTTTATATTATGTACATTGGAGACAATGTACAACTTTAAGTGTGGGGAAGGGGTTAGTGAATTCTAATGATTTATTTAAGCTTATTATAAAATTTTATTAACTGTTATTTTAAATTTATTAAAATAAGTCCATCAATATTATATTTCATTATTGAATATTGATTGAATTGGTGTGCAAAAGGATAATAGTTAGAATAAAATTGCTTTTGTAAGTCATATTTTTAGTATTCATTGAACTAATCAAGTTGAATGAAATTTGCAAATTATTTACACATATGTACCCCATATTTTTTGTGAGCTTTTAAACCAAAGGGTAAAATTAAGCTCTATTATTCTTTCATGTGTGTTATCATGTGTAGTAGAATAATTCTAGAACTTACTTTTATTATGCACATTGAGACCTATTTGTTAAACTATAAGCATTGACAGGATTAAGGCACTTAGACTCAACAACATGTTTAAGTTTATGTTAGCCCCAGAATTTTTTTTATATAATTAAGCATGATTAGTATGATTTTTAAATCTTAAGTGTAAATTAAGATGGAATTAATTAAGTAAGATGGAGTTAGTTGATATGAGCTAAAGAATTAAATGAGTTAGGTAGTGTTAGATGAAATTAATGTGGTTAGGTTGTGTGAGTAAATGAAACTTTAATGTGTTAGTTGGGCTAAGGAAGTAATGGGCCTAAATAAATAAATAAAAGAAGAAAGAA
>JAOQMR010000004.1:20788989-20805983 GCA_027563865.1 Erythroxylum pelleterianum
TTTTGATTGAAAGACACTTCAAAACCAGAATCACATAATTGACTGACACTAATCAAATTATGTTTTAAACCATCAACATCAACACATTATCAATACATGTAAAGGAATCTTTACCGATTTACCGGTTTTAATTATTTTGCCCTGCTGGTTGTCTCCAATAGTTATTGATCCTCCCTTCTTATACTGAAGATCTAGGAACATAGACTTTCTTCCCGTCATATGTCGTGAGCATCCACTATCCAAATATCATTGGTGCTGACTGCTTCTTCCAAGGAAGGATATCTGTAGGAGATATTATGTATCACTTAGGTACCCAAATTTTCTAGGATCCTTTAGGGTTACTTTTAACATGATCTATAGGACGATAATAATGAGAATCCTATGAGGAACAAAATTCCTTTTATGCTGATTATTATTTTGAGCAAACCCTAATCCAATTTTATCATTATGGTGTCTATATCTCCCTATCATATCATTCATTTTTCTAGTACTCTTCGTGAATGTCGATAGATCAGCTGAAAGACTATTGATCCTTTGTTTCAACTAGTTGATCTCCTCAGATCTATCTACAACTACCTTTTTCTTCATCTCGTTTACTTGTTTCTTCAGGCAGACGTTTTTCTTCTCTAAGACTTGCGTGTTTTTCAAGTTTTCTACATACTTTTTCTTTAACAACTTATACTGCTTAAGTATTGCATGAGAATCTTCTAGTAATTCTGAGTATGCATCTTGTAGTTCACTAAATTTTGAGGTTACCTCCTCGTCACTTTCTTTTTCAGCTACTAGGTAAATGTTGGCTTGTACCGATGCCTCTGAGTCGGTATCTGATTCAGACGAATCCAGATCTTCCTAGGTTGCCATCATGCTCTTCTTATTTTCTCTATTCTTCTTGGGTTTTCTTTTCAGCAATGGACATTCGGACCTGTAGTGTCCCGGTTTATTTCATTCGTAGCAGATGACCGATGTTTTCTCATTCTTGCCTTCATCTTTGCTATTCTTCTAGAAAGAAAACTCTTTATTTCCTTTTGCCTTCTTCTTCCATATGTGTCTGATCTTCCTTGAGATAAAGGATAGTTCATCATCGTCTTCGCTCGAATCTTGATCTAATTCACTAAAGTCGTCATTCTTGACTTCCTCAATTTTCAATGCTTTAGACAATGAACTCCTCTTCCTCAGAATCTTGTGGTTCTTTTGTTCAGCCTTTAATGCTATAGATTTCTCCCATTTAGGTTTATCTTCTGCATCGAGTTCTACTTCATGTATCTTTAAGGATCCAAGTAATTCATTAAGCTTCAATACGCTCAAATCCTTTACTTCTTGTATAGTGGTGACTTTTGGTCTCCATCTTTTCGGTAGACTTCTGAGAATCTTCCGAACATGATCTTGATTATCATACGTTCTGCCGAGAGTTTTTAGTCCATTGACGATAGTTTGAAATCATCCAAACATCTGATCAATAGATTCTTCATCCTTCATCTTGAACGGTTCATATTGATGTACAAGAATACTTATCTTGGATTCCTTTACGTGACCGGTGCCTTCATGTGCGATGGATAGAGTATCCCATATTTCCTTCACAGTGTCGCATCTGTGAATTTTGTCGTACTTGCTTCTGCTTAGGGCACAACTTAGAAAGAATTTGGCCTTTGAATTTAACTGAAATCGCGCTTTTTGATCCACTGTCCATCTAATTCGTGGAATAGCATTTCCTTCATCATCTACTGGTGTATACGGTCCATTTTCCATGATCTCCCAAAGATCAATATGAGTAGATTTAATGAAAAGTTGCATCCTGTCTTTCCAGTAATGGTAATCTTCACCATTGAATGCAGGTGGTCTAGTGACGGAGGCGCCTTCAGCTGTATATACGTGTGATTTTGTCATGGATCTTTATCTACACTTTATAACAGTAGTTCTTGGACACCAAGCTCTGATACCAATTGAAGTAAATCACGTGTAAGTATAGACTTAATATTTGATACACAAAATGCACAAGAAGGGAGGGTTGAATTGTGTATTCTTTTTTGTGAATACAATCCCCTTATATATTTTTGAAAAACTTGCTTTCTCAAAAACTATTGAGTGAAAAATATCACGTTGTATTACAGTTAACTTCTAAGTACTTGTATAAAAACAATAGGAATAAAAACTGAAAGTTTAAGACTAAAAGTTGACACAACAATTTTATCCTGGTTCACCCCAAACTGTGTGCTATGTCCAGTCCTCAGAATCATTTCTGAGATTTCACTATACTTCTCAAAAATACAAGTATTCTTTTCACCGTGCCTCTTTAGGTCTCTATAGCAAGTATTCTTTTCTCACTTAGCCTCTTCAGGCTCTCTGCTTTTCTTCTTTCTTACAAAAAGATGTTTGCGAGCTTTGTTATAGTGAATAATAGCTCTCAATGTTTAGCACAATGAATACAGTGTTTCTAGCTTTCTTAAAATCTTTAGCTCTTTCAAAATCACTAACTTTTGTAGTCTTCGACTCCAACTCGTATTTATAGCCTTCGTCTTCAACCGCTTCTTGATAACTGCTTTTTTCTTCTTGTTTCTTGATCTTTAAAGAAACAGTTATTCAGTTGAGTTCTGTAACTAACTCAGACTGATTAACCATCCGACGTGGTATTGGGTCTTCGTCTTAGTTTCCACTTCGTCTTAGTTTCATCTTTGCGCTTCGTCTTATTTTTGCTTCTCCGCTTCATCTTACTTTTGTTTTTGCTTCGTCTTATTTTTGCTTCTCTGCTTCGTCTTACTTTTGCCTCCACTTTGCCTTATTTTTGCTTCTCCACTTCGTCTTACTTTTGTCTTCGCTTCGTCTTATTTTTGCTTCTCCGCTTCGTCTTACTTTTTTCTTCACTTCGTATTATTTTTGCTTCTCCGCTTCGTCTTACTTTTGTCTTCGCTTCGTCTTACTTTTTAATATTATTATTATTATTTGATTTTCATCAAAATTATTAATTATAAAGTCATTTTGAATTAACATAATGTCTTTAGAATGATGTTTAGAGAGATAAAGTGAAAGTAGTTTCTTATATTTTAGTTGATGGAATCCTAATGAATGCTCAAGTATGCACACATCCTAATGCCTTAATGGTTAGTGTTCTTAGTAAATACTTGAGCATACATTAGGCTACCAAAAAATAAAATATAAGGGACTACTTTCATTTTATATTGACACATTTAAAGTGGTTAATTTTAGTGTTTACAATTATACAAGTTACATGTATGATAAGAAATCCACATATAAGTATTATCTTTATAATGATGAATGGACTTATTTTGATGAAAAAGTGTCAAATAAACACTTACAACTTCTTTAGTCATAGAGGTGGAGTATATGGCATGTTATGGGGCTATATGTTATGCAATATGACTGCATAACTTGATTTTAGCATTGGAAGATATGAACTCTATTTTGAGGGCCTTAAAATTATGTTGTGACAAGTTTGCCTTTATATCTTTTTCTTCGAACACTACCTGCACTTCTCCCTCTAAGCGTAGTAACATTGTAGTCTACTTTGGCAAAAAAAAAAGTTGTAAAGTCTCTAAATATTAATGAGTACACACCCACAAACATGTTGGTGGATTTATAAACTAAAGAGTTACTTATATGTGTGTATCAAAACTGATCTTTAATATGAAATTGTTAGGAACTTATTTTCTTTATTTTAGTGGGAGTTCTCATTCTACGTTTTATGATGATTGCTTGAATTATGTTAATAGATGTGTATTATTGATGTTTGTCACTGTTTATGATATTTTGTAACTCTATATTTCTTATTAGTGTGATGATACTCATAATGTCGAATCCATATTAATATTTATGTCATGCTTCCTGATTAGTAGCACTTAATTAGGTACGATGCATGCATCCCATCGGTTTTGGTTGTATATTATTTGTTTAGTTATGCATATTGTTGTGAAAAGCATTATAGTATAATTACGATATTCAAGTGGAAGAATGTTGAATTAATTAATGTGGACTAACATAATCTTATGACAAGTAACATTTTAATCATATTCATGTGATATTTCAACCATGAATGAACATTATATCATCAATCGTATTATGTACTCTTAGGTCCATTCACCAATCTTACCCTAACTAACTTATTGGACATATGATATATTCATAATGCATTCTTCTAATGGCTAATTTAGGTAATTGTAAGAAGAAGATTAGTGAATAAAAATTAAAAGATCTTAAAATTTTCTATTGTGTTGATTGGTGTTTTGTAGCAATTTATGAAGAAATTATGACTTTCAATTCAAATTTCATCATTTTTATGAAGTTTCTGATTTTGTTATTTGTACATGGCGATATAATAATCTTCACAAATTCATTGTTATTGTTGTTTGCCTAAAATTTCAACATAAAAATCTTCGAATAAACAACTATATACTACTTATATGCCAACAGCCTGAAGAATCAATTAAAAACCAGATATATTCGATGTTTATTCTTGATTTGAACATCTTCTGGAAAGTTTTGGCACTGCACAGCGCCACTGCCAGCCATAACTGGAACCAAAAAGTTTTGCATTTGTTTAATTTGTCATGTATAATTTGCCATAATCCGATGGCTTTAAGTAACATGCCAACACCAGACAAGGAAGTTCTTTGCCACTTTCTTCCAGTTTCTTTCCCGATAGTATAATACACTTTTTTAATTAACAAGTAAAACAAATGACCAGAACAAGAACAACCAAATTTATTTGTATTTTATGATATTTTTTGAACCTTTTTCTCTGACTAATAGGTCCCCGGGAGGCCACTTGTAAAGTTGTCACTTACACTTCTACTTGTAAACGAGGACAGTAAGGCTTCGGAGTTCAGGTACAGACACCATTAGACATTAGATAGTCCACTCTTTTGGCAAATCTACAAGTTTCCTAAGAACTTATTGTGTTATCGAACGAGAATAACAATTAAAGACATAAACATAAATGCCAAAATTTGATATAAGCATTGGCCATTTTAGAAGAAAGCTGCAGTTATTAGGCAAAAAGCCGTAGGGGCATGCTGGTCATTCAGATGAACAGGAGAGGCATAGCATATAACTAATGCCCTTTTGCATTTCCAGCTGTGACCAAGGCATCACGTGGCCCCACCCAACACCATAACCTAACTCATTGCCTAACCATAGTTAAATCTTAACCTGACTTCTCTCAATCTCTCACCTTTTTAACACTACTCTTCCTCTGTACACTCTACGCGCACACTCTTCCACTTCAACAATGGCCGCGATACACCATCTCTTCTTATTTCTCGCTCTCTCTGCGCTTGCCACCAATGTCTCATCTCACAACATCACCGCAATGCTCGACCCTTTCCCTGACTACTCTCAGTTCAGCAGCTTTTTGACGCAAACAAAGCTAGCCGACGAAATCAACAGTCGTCAGACAATCACTGTCCTCGCTCTCAACAATGCCGCCATGTCCGCTCTGGCAGCCAAACACCCGCTCTCCGTCATTAAAAACGCCCTCAGCCTCCTCGTTGTGCTCGACTACTACGACCCTGCCAAGCTCCACCAGATCTCCAAAGGCACAACACTCTCTACCACTCTCTACCAAACCACTGGAACCGGCATTGGAAACTTCGGTTTCGTCAACATAACCGATCTTCAGGGTGGTAAGGTTGGCTTCGGTTCGGCTGCGCCGGGGTCGAAACTTGACTCGACTTACGTAAAACCTGTCAAGCAAATACCTTACAATATATCTGTTCTTGAGATTAGCGCGCCGATTATTGCTCCTGGGCTTTTAACGGCTCCAGCGCCGTCGGCATCCGGCGTTAACATAACGGCAGCTCTAGAAAAAGCTGGATGCAAGACGTTTGCAGGTTTGCTTCAGAGCAGTGGAGTTATTAAGACCTACGAGTCGGCCGTTGAGAAAGGTTTGACCATCTTTGCACCAAACGACGAGGCGTTTAAAGCTGCTGGTGTTCCAGATCTCACTAAACTAACTAATGCTGAGGTCGTCTCCCTACTACAATTCCATGCTACTCCTAAGTACAATCCTCTCGGCTCGTTGAAGACCACTAAAGATCCCATCTCCACTTTGGCTACTAATGGTGCAGGCAAGTTCGATCTATCGGCTTCCACCGCCGGCGACGAAGTTACGCTCCACACAGGAGTAGACTCGTCCAGAGTCGCCGACACGATTATTGACTCTCCTCCTCTCGTCATTCTTTCTGTTGATAATGTGTTGCTACCAGCTGAGTTGTTCGGGAAGTCGCCATCTCCAGCACCCGCTCCGTCGCCTGCAAGCTCACCTTCTCCTTCCCCGGCGACCACCCCATCTCCCGCCAGCGTGGAGGCGCCATCGCCGTCGGCAGCTTCTCCCCCCGCTCCACCGTCGAAGACCCCGGTCGGAGCTCCGGCGGATTCACCGGCCGGATCGGAGAATAGCACATCGGATAAGAATGGTGCAGTCCAGGTGGGTTCTTCTGCATTGTTCGTCATCCTCTCTGCAGTAGCTCTTTGTTCGTTTCTAATGGGCTGAAACGTAATTATGTACGTGTGTTGTATTACTTTTAACGGTTTAAATCTCTCTTCCATCTTTCTTTTGTTTGGATTTTTGAATTGTTAGCCTGTTATTTTGGGCCACAGGGAGTTTTAATTTAAATGAGGGTTATGTGAGCTGTTTTTTAATGTTGGCTTTAGTGCTCGACAGCTTATTTTAAATTCAATTGTTAGTTGTGTATTGTCATCGGAACGGGATGCATTAATTTTAATCCTTTTAGATTATGGATTCCATATGGACATGGTGATTGGAATGCGAAGTGATCCCACGTGGAGAGAGAAAGTGCGTTGGAGTCTAGTACCTGGTGGGTGGTGTCCACCATGTTGTTTCTAGGGTCTAGTAGAACCATCTTTCCAGAGTCGGTGTTCTTTAAAAAAGAGAAAAAATAAGATATGGAGTTAGAAAAAGGAGTCGAGTCGAGTCGAGTTAGAAAACTCTTATAATTACCTCTACTTTCACCCGTGTGCTGGATATTGGAGTTAGAAAAATATGAAATTGGATGGAGTTGTTATAATTACCTCTACTTTCACCCGTGTGCTGGATATTGGAGTTAGAAAAATATGAAATTGGATGGAGTTATTGTGGTTGAGCGTGAAAATGAAATGGACTAATGCATGGGGACCACGCCGAAACCGTGAAAGGGGATGGCTTGTAGCCAGCTGTACCCACCTTGACATCTGGTCCGCCATTGGCTGTAGGTTGTAACTCTTAACCCGTAGTTGTTCTGCCTTTTGATATTTGTACTTCCAAATTATAGAACAAAAGCATGTGCAGTTGAACATTGCACAAATCATGATAAATTTTGTGGGGCGATCGGTTTCGAAAGTGGAGAAGTATTATAAGTGGGAATTTAATTTCTCCCGTGAATAAGTGGATTTCCCCAGCCAAAAATTACTTACCAGCCAGACATGGTAAGTAACTGGAAAGTATTATTACCTCATCGAGCTCTTGCTTCAATTTTTCAATGTAAACAAGGACCAAATTTATAAACAAAATCGGCTATTCTTCTAGTGTGTGTTCTCTTTCGGTCTACATTTGCATAACAAATAACTGCAATGGGACGACTACTTGTTCCAATTAACATTTTCTAATTAACATTCCACGTGTTTCAAAATAATAATAATAATAACATTCATGTTGTGTTTCCTTCCCTAAAGTCATGTGAGTTCATTATGATCCTTGGAAGTAGACAAAATATTAAGAACTGCGCGTAGCAGCTTTTGAGGCTTCTTTGATTCAAATTAATGCCTATTTCAGAATCATCGGTGGGGTTTATATACAGGACCAGACTCGGAAACTCCTACGTTTGTAAGAAACAAGCGTTATTTTGTGTGATGAGCAGAGATTTATTTTCAGGTTATTGATCTCGTTCTCTTGCTCAGTTTCATAATTGATTGGGTGTGCGCTCCGTATCACAAGTTTCCTTGAAGGTATATTCTAGAGATTGTTACGGTGATAGTTTCCTTCTTATTCACAAACATTTTGTTGTGTATAATTTCTATTCCTATGTTAATGAAAGCAGACACATTAGCGCTCAATTCTTGTCATAGTATCAGAGCCACCATGTGACTAAGGTTAAACATAAAAAAAAAAACTGACAAAATTACGTGAGGAGCTAAACATAGAGTGTTAACGATGTCAAAGAAAAGAGAGAACACTCACCAAATAACTGGTGGTGATGGCGGCAAAAAAGAGGAGCAACGATAGAAAATCAATGATCCCTCGTCTCTCTATTTCTTGCACATCTTAGAGATACCCGACTTGAATGTGTGTGGGGTCACTCTTAAAGGTGAGTCAAATTATTGTAAATGGGCTACGACCATGTAAAATGCTTTCCGAAAAAAATGGAAACTATTGGTTTTCTTGACAGGACAATAAAACAACCTATTAATAATGCAAAAGATTTGGAGGATTGGTTTAGTAGGATGGATTATGACCTTTGTTGAGAGTGGCTTGCAATCTAATATAACATATATGAATAGTGTGTGTGAATTGTGGGATGATATGAAAATTAAACTTGATGATGGAGATGCAATGCGTGTGCATGAGTTGAAAGAGGCAATAGGAAATTGCAAACAAATGAGTCAAACCATAACTAGTTATTATGGTCGTTTGAAAACTTTATGGGATGAGTATGATGGTTTTTGTAACATACCTTAGTGTACTTTTGGGGGATGCTCTTGTAACTTGGCGAAATAATACTTGGAGAAACAATACTTGGAGAAGGTTGACACTGAGAAAACTCATGAGTTTTTGTTAGGACTTGATGGAGTCATCTTTGGTAGCCTTCGAACAAATATCTTGAGCATGGAACCACTCCCATCTGTCAGCAAGACATATCAAATGGTGATTAAGGAGGAACGACATAAGAACATGAGTTGAGTCCTAGAGCAAAGGGCTAAAGTCGTGGCCCTTGTTGTGCAAGGAGGACAAGGCCACGGTGGTTTTGTGATAGGGGGAGACAAGGAGAAGGTGAGTTGTACCTACTGTAAAAAGGATGGTCATAATGTGTCGAATTGCTTCAAACTCACGGGCAAATACGAATGCTGGCACCCATGCTTACCCAAGACTAGTGGAGCGCGTTCCTCACTATAATCAACCAAAGTAAGCAGTCCTCTGGCCCTAAAAATTGATAGTTATGAACACTTACGAAGATTGGCTTCTCGACACACGAGCTTCTTCTCATATGACTGGCTCCAAATCTTGTCTGTATAACTTGACTAAATTGCCAACTTAGCTGGTCACTTTGTCAATGGTGAAACTACAAACACTACCCATATTGGTAGTATGAATTTGGGTGATGATGTTTGGTTATACAATGTGCTTTTATATGACAAGCCTCACTTGTAACTTGATTTCGGTGGGTAGACTCATTGATGCGTTGAATTGTTTTGTCATATTTACTGAAAATCCAAAATGATGTAGTTTTGCACAAATTATGAATAAGCTACAACAGCTATAAATTTTCTGAGAAATACGCAACAAAAAAATCAAATAGGAAATGAACAAATTAACACCCGAGATTTGGTAGTGCAGTTTGACACATCTTTCCTACGTCTGCGGGGCCCTCACCTAGCTTAAATACTTTCACTTGTGATACAACAATAGTTTTACTCAAGGCATTACAGAGCCGACTTACTCAACCTTTGATACTATCCCTCGTCCTCACAACTTGTGAAAGTAAATCACTCTCAATAACAAAAACACTTCGTGCTAACCTCAACAGAAATTTTTCTCAACAATGTTTGACAATACAGGTAAAAAAAAGTAAACAACTCAAGTGATTGAAACAATAAAGGACATAAACAAAGAAACTTGAGATAAGAAAAATAACTCCCTTAAAAATGCTAATTAATCAACGAAAGAACAGGAAGTTGTCTACCAAGAAATTTGTTGTGAACCTTAGGTAATGTCATTGAGATATCCCACGCATAGTAACCACGAAAACTCAACAAAACACTAACATTTCATCACCAAAACGTCAAAACAAAAGAGCTGCAAACCCACAAAAACTGTTTGATAACTTGGCATAGTGAAATTCCAAAGATGTCCAACTCTGTCCAATTACAAATAATGCCTAAAATCAATTAATAAGATAACTTAGCACATATCTTAACATTTACTAACAAGTTTTGATTGATACATGATCACACTTCAAGAAAGCTAATTAGAATGGGTGAGTGACGGGGTGGGGTCTACTATGTTAATGGTGCAAGGACTGCTCAAACGCATCAGATTAAAGGAGTGGATCCATTTGAGTTGTGGCATAAGCGTACGAGCCATCCTTCCTCTAAAATAATTCGTTTGCTTCTGAATTTAGTTGATTGTGGTGGTAGTCATGGACTCAATAAATTTTGTGATACTTGTATGTGGGCAAAACAAATAAGAGATGCTTTTTTATGAGTAGGAGTCGTGCTTCTAAACCTTTTGAATTAGTGTCTGTTTGAATGAGCTTATATTAGTAGTGTTTTTGTCAGTAGAGCTTTTCTGAGAAGAGCTTTTCTAAGAAATCAGTTGACTGTTTGGCTATCAATTAAAATAATAGCTTTTTTTTAAAAAAGCTTCTTACAGTAGACTGTTTAGCAACATAAAAATAAAAAGTGCTTTTTATTAATTTTAACTATATTTTATTTTGTAATAAAATTATTTATGCATATAAATAATATTTAAAGTATATTAAACAATATGCAAAGAACAATATATTATGTTTATATTTGATTTGAAAGAATTCAACTATTATTAGGTCTTTAATGGATGGAATATGTTTACATTTACTTTACAATTGTCTGATAAATTCACTTCCATTTAAATCGTGGCATCAATAATTTCATACTAAACAATTTAATTCAGTACAACAAAATTAAAATCCAATACAATACATTACGAATGGAATATTTGGCAAGTCTTAAAATAGTTCCAAGTGAAGTCTGAGTTGACGGGGACACACAATATGTATTATGTATATAATCATACATATAAGAACTATTCTTTTTCTCAGTTTAGTTTTCCATCTATTGAAAAATTCAGCAGTTCTGGCAATTAAAATCCCTAGGAACTGACCCAGAAATGTCCTATATTTCGTGGTTTTTCTTAGATGAGGTCAAACTACAATGAATGACGAAGACAAACAGAAAACATATAGCTGCTTTCCTACTTGGTTGCACTAAATTCTACTTTCATTTTCTGACTTTAAGCTTCATGAATTGTATAACCTAGCGGAAATATATGGTATAGAAAATAAAAATAAAAAGATCAATAATATACCTGAAAGATGAATAAGATCACTCGCAACAAGGAAAAACTATTCAACATAATACAACACATGGGATACATGAAACTTTACGAAAGCAAGTAATATGAACCACCAACGACTGCCCTTAGACATATTACAATCAGTACAAAACTTTCAATAGTCAACTATGAGTGACAAGAACTAATATTCATAAAACACATCACCGTTCCACATTAGATCAACATGATCAACATGAAGTTTGCAAGGTGTAGGCAGTTGCTATTAGTAGTGTGCCCTAGGCTAATAGACATATGTGACTTTTATACTAACATTATGACTTATTAATAATATATTATGAGGTATTCTTTTATAAATGCATGTATATTGTTTAAGTAATGTGATTTACGTTCCATGAATAGTATTAGGCTTATGTCATCAAGTATGTGACTTGATAGTAAAACCATAAGCATTATAATACTATTCTAAATTGTCCCTAGTCGATCGTTATTGGTGGAACAATAATGAATTAAGGCTAGTATATGTTCGAATTGATGATCACGTTTTTCTGATCATGGATATGAGTTATCAAATCAGAAACATAGATATATGTTAGAGAACATATATTGGACCGACCCACAGAGAGAACACTACATGATTTTATGCCATTAGTGATTCTCAATATGGTTTGACTTTAGTCCTCTGACCTGAAGTCATCATGGTTCCGTACATGAGGAATTTAGTGTTTTGACATTAGACTAAGTTATTTTTTAGCCGAATAACAAGTAGTCTTATGTTGGACATTAAATGAATCATGTGGAGGGATGTGAATGACGTAGATAGGATTTGTATCTCTCTTAAATGAGAGAGATATCATTTGAGCCTCTTGACAAATGTGATTGAAGAAATGCATGGCTGTGCTCAAATGAATTGATGAGTAGTTATCAATGTCATTTGTTATAATTAGTCAACTTGGGGATCAAGAAACTATGATTAATCAAAAGTTGACATGTACCATACCTTGTGAGTAATCTTTAAATTGTGTTACAAAGGGACCAAGCTTATAATCATATGTCACAACTCGGTACCACATTGGGCCCATGACAACCGCTATATAATCGGGCTAAGGACAATCACGGTATCCTTAATCCGAATATGCAAGGCTAACAGAATATCTATTCTTCTTCTTTTTTTTGAAAAAATTGGGTAGCACAACAACTGTATTTTAAAAATCCTAAAAACTGCAATCGATTTCAAACACGCTTCTCTATTCACATCCAACCATAACTTCAGGACTCTCTAGTCTACTCAAGGCAATCTCAACTCCAGGTGATCTCAACTCAAAGCAATCTCAACAATAGTATCAAAAGTTCATACATAAAATCTTTTACAACAACTAAAACAGTTAAAAGTTAAGTTATAAAATTATAAAACATATTAACATGACCAAGGTAACAAAACAGTAAAACAATAAAACAGTTCATGAGCCACTATGCAACTAAAGTACAAAGCTGAAACTACCCACGTGCTGTAATATCCTAAAACTACCAAAAGATCGTACGGTCCACTCAGAGCTTCAAACTCACTACATTAACCTACATGGTTAGAAAGCGGAGGGGGTGAGTACACTAGGTATTCAGCGAGTAGGAAAAACATAGATCACAAATAGAATTTGATACACACCAAGACGATATGAATAATCTTATAAAATAAACATACAACACTCAAAAAACACATAGGCCCAGCCTATGACTCAACATATACTGGTTAGGAGCCATATAGGCCTAGCCTATTAGTTCACTCATCCGGTGAACACAAGCCCCAATTCCAGTAAGTAAAAGCATAAAAACATCATATGTATCTATCAAATCTCGATAGGAAACTCAATATTAGGATAAGCTAAAACAATCATGTGTGATACCATTAGTCGGCCAAACTGATGTGCACACCCTCCGATACTTGGTGTTGGCTTGACTTTCATCTGTGGTGAGTACAGACTACAGTCGACAAGAGCGTCATGACTCTAGGTGATGACCTTATCGGTGTCTAGTCCCTAGGTGTGGACTCACCCGCAAGTCCCATAGAAAGGTGTCGGTACGGTGACTCGACTTTCATATACCAACATCATGTGTACGGGGGTCGCTTAATCATAATTAGTTGTGCCCAGCACACGATTGGCCAATCGTTTCCTCACCAATCACAAAACAAGTCATATACAATAATTAAGTACAAAAATCAAGTAAGGCACTATGCCTTTATTATTCGGTCCAACCGATAAAATAAAACCTTATCGTGGCTCTAAGCCAAAAGAGAACAAATACATGCAGAATACATGACTCGATTATGCACTTGTAAAGTCCAAAACACTGTTTTATGCAATAAAAGTCATGTTTTAAAATCCAAATGCAAAGTTATTCAAAAATGTAGTTTCAGAAAAATAAGTCTTTATTCATTGCATTTTATTTGCAGGTTTGTTGAAAACAATATCATTTTTCAAAATATGTAATAAAATATCAGTTTCAAAAACAATGTTGAAATATTATTTCATACCATAAAATTTATCTTTTGCACTCCGAGTGCAAAGTTGTTCAAAACAATTTCAATTATTAAATACCTAAACATATTAGCATCCATTTGAAATTCAATTCTACCATACGTTGCCTAGGTTCAAAATTCACATACCAGTCATCATACTTGTCTTAGGATGTTCTAATCCTATTTGAGAAATACGGTTTCCCTAACTCACCTCAAAAGAAGTTATACACTCTCTTAGCTTCAACAATCCTAGTTACGGGTTCCTTAATTCATTGCTCCTGAGCCTTTATACATAAAAAGGATATACATTGAAATTACTACCTCAACATAAATTTCTTATTTATACATCCTCATATAGGTGTATAAAATACAATATCACTCCCTATGAGTTATAGAATTTGAACATTAAACTTCTCACAGGTTTACTTCCTTACTAGTCATATTAACTTTTCTTTAGCATTTTCTAAGGCATTTTATTGCCTTTAATCCCATACTTACTCATTTTCAAACATAATTAAGCCCATCTTTATCCAAGCATATTAGGCTTTACTTGTCAATCTAAGCAACAATTCAAATTCACTCTAAGTAAACATAAAAGTGTTTTCCAATGCATACCATTATAATGCCTTAAATCTTAAATCAAGTTCACTTAGGCATTTTATCAAACACCTAATGTGCATGATTTTTAAGTCATATTTCTAAGACTTTATCATAATAATTCTTACTCCTATCATGTCATATAGTGACACTTCCAATCAATGGCATATTCCACCACTCCATTCCAACCAATTTCCTTCATTTAAGCTTCATTTTATTAATTGTACAACTCATTACATCAATCCACCTCTTCTCCATCATTTTGACCTAAACTTAACCAACACACATCTTCTTCATTTTTCATCATCAATTCACATCATACATACATAATTAACATCATAGAGTTCATTTAAACCATCAATTTCAAAAGATATTCAAAAATTTACAAAGTTTCACCTAAAGGGAACAATTTTGGTTTTGACTTAAAGAACCCTCTCCATGATATATTTCGTTCATCTAAACCATGTTTCATGCACAATCAAGAATGGAGAACAACATATCTTAACACCAAATTCAAAATCCTAATGTAGAGAGAGATGAGACAAAATTTACCTAAACCTTCCTTTAGCCTTTGTTTGGATGGAGGGAAAGCAAGAGAAGAGAAAGGAAAAGAAATTGTATTTCTCTTACTTTCCATTGTTTGGACAAGAATAAGGGAGAGAATTGAGAGGAATGGAAGGGAAATTTGGGCCATTTTGCTTCTTATTTTGCAATTTCCCTCCCTTTCCCACCAAATTGGTGGGAAAGGGAGGGAAATGCAAGATTTCCTTTTCTTTCCATTCCCTTGTATAACTAAGCATCCAAACAAAGGCTTAGTGATATCTTCCAATCCTTTGAGAATTTCTCAAATCTAATGATAGATTTGAGTTCCTTGACTCCAAATTAGCTTAGAAAACCTTCGTTTGAGTTGCAAAATAAAAAAGAAGGGTGAATTTTGGTGATGGCCAAAACTTCCTCTCTTCTCCTTTCTTTTAATTCAAACTAAGTGTTTTAAGTCTTAAATGGGGCTGCACGTCCATATACAAGAAGAGTCTAGAGTTTTGACTCTTCTTTGACCAAAATATGGCGAATTTATCATTTTGCCCTTAGTTTTATGAAATTATCATTTTACCCTCCAAACTTTCCTAAATTTGCAATTAAGCCCAAAATTTGGGAATCACCAAAACTTTTAATTTTATTTTGTACCTTGGACTTCTAAAAATTATAATTAAGCCCCTTGAATTTACAAAATTGCTAATTGGTCCTCCAAGAATTGAAAAATTACAATTAAGTCCTTTAACTTTTAACAATTTGCAAGTAAGCCCTTATGTACTTAACTTTTCCAATTAAGCTTTCTAAGTGTCCAATAAGTCTCAATCATGTCTAATCACCTATAAGGCATTAGAACACATTTAATTCAACCACCATGGTCATATTCATCCAATGGACTCGGTTCTACATACTTAAAAGCTTATATGTCAGAAATCTCCAAGATTTCGCATACCGATGAACTCTATGTTCATGTAAGGGCATATAACATTATAAATCATTTACACATACACCCAAATGACTTAACTACATGTTTGAACTCATACAAAACCATGTATATATTAATATACAGTAGCATCTCCAAGTACTGACCAATACAAAAGGGCTCAGAAATTTTGGCATTATAATACATACTTTATCACTGGTTTTGGAAATCAGAAAAGTGTTGGTATGATTCACGAATTGTTGAAGAAGATGAAAGAAATAGTTTGCCCACCTGATGTGAAGATGTATAATTCCATTATTTTGTTGATGGCAACAGAGAGAACAGTGGTAGTTCGCACTGTTCTCTCTGTTGCTATTGCTCATCATTTGGATTTACATCAAATGGGTGTAAACAATGCCTTTCTTCATGGTGACCTAGCCGAAGAAATTTATATGTACTTGCCTCCTAACTTTTCTTCATCGCATCTTAACAAAGTTTGTAAACTTCGTCGATCATTGTATGGCTTACATTAGGCTCCTCGCTGTTGGTTTTGCGAAGCTCAGCACTGCTCTGAAGTGCTATGGGTTCACTTAGTCCTATGCTGACTATTCCCTCTTCACCTTGTTAAGTCCAAATTGACTTTACGTATTAAATAATTTTGATGACAAACAAAAAGAAAACTAAATGAAAAGCAGACGATATACACCTTAACAAAAATCAGACGAAGCAGAAAAGCAGACGGAAGCATTTCAAGGAAAAGCAGACGGAAGCATTTCAAGTAAAAGCAGACAGAAGCATTTCAAACAGAAAAGCAGACGAAAGCATTTCAATTCCATAGCGCTGAGAGTCGGATAAAAGAATCAAAAGACTCATAAGAAGGCGAGGAAGAACTCATCAAAGGCGCTGAATTTTGAAGAATCAAAAGATGATGATCCCAGTGAGACGGAATCAGAATCAAGCGATGAAGATGATGAGCTATCCTTCATTTCAAGGAAGATAAGGCGTATGTGGAAGAAGAAGCCCAGAGGAAATTCAAATTTCCGAAAGAACAATAAAGATGACGGAAAGAACGAGAAGTCTACAATTACTTGCTATGAGTGTAACAAGCCTGGACACTATAAGTCGGAGTGCCCAACGTTGAAAAAGAAGCCAAAGAA
>JAOQMR010000004.1:20806083-20821876 GCA_027563865.1 Erythroxylum pelleterianum
CTGGACGTAGCCCACGGTTTGGGGTGAACCAGTATAAAATTACTGTGTCAACTCTCTTAACTCTCTCTATCTCATTATTGAGATCTTTGATATCACATATACACAAGATCTTAGAAAATTATTTTCTAACAAAAGTTATATTATTTCTGATTCAAATAAGTTTGCATTCTTAATCAATAAGTTTTCTAAAAGAAGGGATTTTCGAAAAAGTTTACACAATTCAACCTCCCTTCTTGTGCGCTGTTTATCATTGTACTAACGCGTGATTTACTTCACACCTTGCATAAGGGTTCTTACTCTCTCTGTGTTCTCGTCTATGTTAACGATCTTCTCATTGCAAGAATGCATTCGGACTCCTTCCAGCATCTTAAGCCCTTCTTAGTGGTTGTTTTCCCATGAAGGATCTGGGCCGACTGAAAATTTTCTTTGGTCTTGAAGTAGCTCGCAATCTTCAAGGTATATTCCTTTTTCAATGGAAATATGTGCTTTATATTCTTTCCTAGGCTGGTCTGACTGCTGCCAAACCAGCTCATTTTTCGATGGAGCAAAGTCATTAGCTTGCTTTAGCTGAAGGTCCTTTCTTATCTGACCCCGAGCCCTACTAACGCTTCATTGGTCACTTGATTTATCTGACCATCACACGACCTGATCTCAGTTATTATGTTCATGTTATGGCTCAATTTATGCAACGACCACGGGCTGATCACTAGGAGGTTGCTCTTCAGGTTCTTCACTACTTGAAAGAGAACCCCAGGCAAGGGATTCTCGTATGTGCTAATTCTGATTTACAGTTATATGGTTATTGTGATTCTGATTGGGCTGGTTGTTCGTTAAGTCGTTGTTCTCTTACTGGCTATTTTGTTCAACTTGGTCAGTCTCCTGTATTCTGGAAAATGACGAAGCAAGGCACTGTGTTCCACTTGTCTGCTAAAGCTGAATAACGTTCTATGGCCATTGTTACTTGCGAACTTATCTGGCTCAAAAGCTTGCTTCATTCTCTTGGTATTCATTATTCCCAGCCTATACGGCTGTATTGCAACAGCAAAGCTGCTCTTCATATTGTCTCCAATCCTGTCTTTCATGATCGTACCAAATATATCGAGATTGACTATTATTTTCTAAAAGATCATATTTAGGCTAGCGTTATTTCTAGTTCACACATTGGTTCCACTCACCAGCTTGATGATATCTTTACCAAGGCCTTTGAGGCTCAACAATTCAATTCGGTGCTTTGCAAGTTGGGCATCCGCAATCCGCGAGCTTCACCTTGGTTGTATATATTTAGATAGAGATATTATAGAGATTGTTATGATAATAGTTTCCTTTTTATTCACAAACACTAGATAGAGATAATCTAGAGCTTGTATACTGTGATAGTTTCCTTCTTATTCACAAATACTTTGCTGTATATAACTTCCATTCCTACTTAATGAAAGCAGACACAGTAGCCCTAATTTCTTGTCATAGTTTGTACCAAGTTTTTTTCCCTCTCTCTCTTTTATGCGTTTGAAAAATCAATTAATGAATAACAGTTAATTCTGCGTATGGAATACGTTTGTAATTTATCTCATGGAAGTCAGCGGTCCTTGATATACGAGAATGGGAAACACGAAACCGAACGCTACGGAATCTCATGGAACATGTTGATTGCCAAATTGCGCGGCGGCCGATGAGGGCAATGCAAACATGATGGATACTGCAGAAGCTGACACACCCTTCTTGACTAACACTGTACTAATGAAACTAATCACCTAAAATCTTACATATCTTATTAGTACCAAGTATCTGGAAGGATGGCTCCGGCGATAACTCCAAACAGAGTTTTATGTTGGTGTTATGTCTACGTACCTATATATTATTGCGTAGTAATATTATATATATATTTCGTCAGTCTACATGTACCAATGTTTGATAAACTATAAACATCAGTGAAATAATTTTTTTACTGAATAATTACAGGACCAGACTCGGAAGCTCCTACATTTGCAAGATGATTTAATTGCTTTATGAAAGAAATTTTGCATTCTTTTCTAAAGAAGATTTAAAAATGAGTTATTTTGTAGATAATTATTTAATACTTCAATCATTTAAACTTACTAATCTTTTTGGATTTTAGCGTTTTATCAGTTTTAGACTTTTACTCTATTTTTTATATTTTCGAAGAATTTTTGTTTATTTGACTATGCTTTCAATATTCTTATTATGAATTATTTGGTTCGGATACTTCTCACATGGTTAATTTTTGCTATCTGTTCTCAGTTATATTTTCTTTTATTTAAACGAAGTTTTGATTTAATTTATTTATATAAAATATATCTAGTTTTTTATTTCTTGTTCTTACTATGTTTCTTTTAGGATGTGATTATAAGTTCTAAAAAATTAATGAAAATTTTATTATTACTTTCTCTTGATTCTACTTTTTACTCATAAAATTAATATAATCAGGTTTTAATGAAACTTAATTTCTCTATTTTTCATTCTTCTATTTTGATGAGTAATAAAATTTGCTGATGATTGTTATCAAAATTTCATTATTGTAAATTTGACAAATCGCAAATTTTTTAAAACTGATATAATTATGCTGTTGCAATTTAAAAAGCAAAGAAAAGCTACATACTAGGTTTTTCCTTTTCTATTTTTTTGATTAGTTATATGCTATGAATCTTTAGATTTTAGCCTTTTGTATATATTATACTTTTACTCAGTTTTTTGGTATGATTCAATGAATTTTCTTTGTTTTACTAGGCTTATTTATCTATTTTCACTTTTAAATTTCGTTTTATTTTATTTTATGAATTTATTTTTATAAAATTGTATCTCATTTTATTTATTTCTCTTAACCATTTTCATCGTTAGGTATGATTATAAGATTTTAAATATAATTAATTTTATTAATGATAGAAAAATTATTTAAGCAAGTGAGGTCCCAATTCACTATTTTGATGATAACGAAACATGTTACTTCATGTGTTTTTATCTTTAGTGATATTGATAAGATAATTTATTAAAATTCAAGCAAATGTTGAAAGATCAAGTTTACTAGAAGGATAAAGTGATCATATAATCAACATGAAGAACTAAATACAATTTAAGAGAATTTCAAATCAATTCAAATTTATTGGAGCAAAAATACAAAAGTGTTGAATGATGTTGCTTACAACCAAATATAAAAAGAAACCAACTTCCTGCAACACAAATTAATGTAGTATTGAAAAGTATGGATCGTTCCCATGAGAAATTCAGACGTTAATAGTTACACAATAAAATGGAGTTTTTAAATTGTGAATTAAAGAGAATTTAATTGGAATACAAAATTGAAAAATAATTAATAGTAAAACAATGGGAATTTAACAATCAATAAGAACAAATCTTGGTTTCCAATCTCATTCATTATTAAACTTGCGTTGATCATTGATACAAAAAATATTCAATTTATTGGTTAAGCATTTGTCGTGGTAAATTTCTTTACCTATTTTCTCTTATGTTTAGGTAACTGAAACATGTATTCAAATTAACCCTTATCAATCAATAACCTGGATACAATCTTAGATTTAATTATTTAATAGCTTTAAGAACCAAGAAAATTGACGAATTAGATAACACACATACGATGTATATTTTGCGTAGATAATTATTTTTCCTAGAATCATATTCCTAACGTAGTAAAAAAAAATCTTAGTCGCTACTTTTGATTAAAAGAATTGAACGTCAATCTGTTTAATATTGGACCCTATTTCCGGAGCCCAACTACGGAGCCATAAATCGTGAGCGTATTCCTATGAAATCTCCTTAACTATTATTGATTCATCTTCATGCTCTGATATCACAACTGTTGGATCCCGATTTTTCGAAGCCCAACTCTTGGAACTAATGTAAAACCGTGAGCATCTTACTGTTGAAAACCCTTCAAAATGAACGAAGAATCCTTCGGAAGCAAAAGGCGGGTTCGCCGTGGTTAATGGATGGGAACTTTTGTTGAGACCCTTTGGGAAAAGTTCGCCGCGGCGAAGTTATAGGATTAAGCGAGAATTGCCCTCGGGAAAGGTTCGCCGCGGCGAAACCCCCTATAATTATAACCCTTTAACCTAAAATTTTCAATAGTTTCTACATCACTCTTAGCTTACTTTCAATTTACGTTGTCCTAAAATCACTCCCTCTAAAGCATCATCATTTCATAACAATTCAATATTATCTCATCATACTCTCTAATCTCTTTTCATTTAATTCATTTCTTACAACTAATTCTCATTATTCATAATTCCTTTCTTTCCCCCATAACATCTCACATATATATATGTAACAACAATTCATAATCAAAATAATCATCTCAAATCGATAACTTCCTCAAGTATACCTAATTTCAATTCAACCTCATCCATACACAATTTCATATTTCAACTTAACATCAAAGTAACAATTTTTACAAATCTTTAATGGCATTTTAAGCCACAGTACATTAATGTCTCAAATCTCCAAATACAAAAGTTACATGAACTAATAATCCTTGAAATGTGACTAAGTCTTATATTTTACAAAAATAACTTAAATTCCAAAATATGCAGATTTTGAAATAATGCCCTTATACTCTTGATCCTCGATCTTTACCTCATCACTTGAAGATGGGATGAAAAATGGGGGGGGGGGGAATGAGCTTAAAGCTCGTGGGTAACAAGTTTATAATCGATAAACAAGCAAAAACCCCTTTATAAAACTCATTGTCATTGCACCTTTTCATAACCATAATAATTCTGCATTTAAAAATCATAAAACACTTATTTCATGAAATTCTCAATTTGTCAAACAAGTCGCAATAGTACAAATCATGTATGCATCAATCTTGTCAAACATATCATGAGCACATAAGAACATCATAATCATTTGGGTGGATCTAAAACAGAACGTATTACACATTTCCACATAATGGTCTTGTGTAACCGTAAACAGAACGTACTATCACAATTCCACTTAATGGTCTTGTATAGCCGTGAACTTATGGGAGTTCTTGAAGGAGCTCCATGCCACTAGCAGGCAGACGGGAGAAGCCTTTTGTCAAAGTGCACTTGACTTAACTTAGGGGACCACCACAAACCCATATAACATGTATTTCATGACTTGCAAAACATATTGCCCAAAAAAGCAATTTTCGGAAACTTGTTTATTATGAACATGAAATGTTTCAAATGCATTTCCATTTCATAATTCATTCACAAAATTCATATAAAAAACATATGAAGATTTCTCAAATCATTCACGTAACAATAATGCAACATTTATAAAACAAAATGAAATCATTTGATTCTATTGCTTTTGAAAACATAGTCATGGCTCACTAACTCTATTATAAACATGAAACCCACCTTGATTTCCTTGCTTATAAACATACTTAGGGATGTCTTCCCTCTTGCTCCTCTTGCCTCTCTTAATTTGATTTTCTTTAATAATGACAGCAATCCCCATTCAATAGGAATTCAAATTTGAGAACTCATAAAGCACATGTACTAAGATAAATTCTAAACACTCAAACTCTTCCAAAAGTCCAGACCTTCAGGTCAATTTTTCATTATCATTCTAATCAGGTAAATGAGCAAATTTGATTACACTTTCTTCTAGAAAAATGTTTCTCATTGAGTTTCTAATGACACCAAATCATTCAATTTGGTTCGCTAATATGAAATTTATACCCCAAACATGTTCAGACTATTCTTACACTAAAATATCATTTTGTGCTCAACTTCCATCCAAAAACTGAAATTCTTAGAGACTAAATTTAGACTCAATTTCTTCAGAAAATTTGTAGCCCTATGTCTCTAGTTTATTCCAAATGAAAAATAATTCCACTTGGATAACTATAGAAAAAGTTACACTTAAAATACCAAAACATATCTGTGTAAGAAAATGGACTTCACTGCGGCGAACTTGTCCAGAAGCCTACGAAATTTCTAGCCCTCATCCCATTTTCCAGATTTTTCACATCCAAACATCTACACCTAACACATCTTATGCAAAAATAATCTTTTTTACTTCATTTACACTTCGTTCCTAACTTCATTTCAAACTCTATATCATTCACAAATAAATCATGATCTATCTTTAATTATTAACCCAAAAAGAGAACATTTGCACATACCATTCATAAACAACTTCCTACACATATTCAACTTCCTTTTTACTTCTAACTATCACTAAATATGCTTCATTCAATAGATAAAGAAGGATTAATGCTTATACTTACTTGTTTAGCTTCAATGTCTTCAAAATTTTCAAGATCTCCAAAACCCTAGCTTGATTTTCTCTTTTTCTTCTTTTCTCTCCCACGAAACTCTCTCCTTTCTCTCTTCTCACTCACATTCTTGCTCTCTTCTTAAATGGAAGACACTATTTTCTTCTTCCCTTAATACACTTAATGAGGGTAAAAAGTCCACTTTGCCCCTTCCTTATATGCTTATAGTCTTTAAACTTAAGTGTCATGCCCAATTTGTCCTATACAATCTTACTACTTTAATCCTTTAATTCAATTTACCTATGTCATAAAATCTTACCAATATTAACATAATAATTAACTCCACAAAATAATCCATCAACCTCATAATTCATTTAAAACATGCTTAATTTTAATAAAATAATAAAAAAATTTCGGGGGCCAACATTTAATCTAGCAATTGATTGAATAAAATCACAAACTAGTTGCACGCCTAGCTGTAAAATCGAACAATCAAATAATAACCCAGAAAAATAATTAATACTTAACTAATAAATCGATTCAAATAAAGAACGAAAGTCTCACAACATTGATAGTTCAATAACTAAGATTCTGTAACCCAGAAATAAGAGTTTAGTTACCTAACATGACAATTGTCCTAACTATTTAGGACTGTCCACGTTGGGGCGTTCTTGATTTTCTTCTTTATTTCCTGTCCAACCGTCATCCTTATTGCTTGATTTTTCTCTTCTTCTGCTAGGTGTTGTTCTTCTCTATGAACATGTTCTTCTCCTTTTTTCGTTTCTTAAGCCGCCACCCCTCTCTCTTATGTTCTACACTACTGTTGTGTTGATGTGATAAAAAAATTTCGTTGGTCCACTATCATTGTTCTCTTTTGTCTTTTTTTTAAAACCTATGCTAATACTGTATGTGTTTTTAAGTAAAACACATGGGTTGTGTTTAATGCGTTAAATGCATTCTGTTGACTGTCACATAGGTATCACTAAAAAAAGGCCAAGTCTAGTTAGGTTTAATGCCTGGTTCATCTTTTTTTGTTCCAAAATGTTCACAATTATTTCTATTTGGTTCCAAAATATACCTTGACATAAAATAATATTAATTTCCATTAAGTATAACTTCAAACCTAAAAAAAACAAAGAAAATTAACACACCAAAAGATAGAAAATAAAGGCACTAATAAACTCCACCACACTTAATCTTTTGTTCGCCCTTAAGAAAAATAATCACGACCATCAAATTATATCAATTCGTTTTCAAAGAAACCAAACGCATGCAATCATTCAAACTTTGGCCAATCGAATGCCAAGCCACTACATACATCATGATTAGTTTTCTTTAGTGCTCATAAACAAAGTCAATCATTCAAAGATAAGCATAAACTGACAAGGGATTTTCCTCATGAGATTCACTCATTTCACTCAAGTGTTTATAGGTTGGTGTTTTGCTCAAAACTTCCTAGAGGAAATCACACTACCATAGGCTTGCAAATACACCAATTCTCTTCTTCAGTGATTACATGTTAAAAAAAGGGCTTTATTTGAGGTTGTAATGAGGCTAAGGTTAAGGTGAGTCAAAAGGCATTTGAGGGGTTCTTTATAAGTAGTCATAAAGCACTAAGTATACAAAGGGACAACAAAATATATTTCTAAGAATTGCATGTAAATAACTAACTACTCAACACTTATTATTGCTACTATACATGATTCTTTTTTTTAATTACTAAGGAAATAGTGAACAATAACCGCAACTAAATACAATGTGCTCTTTGAGTAGAAGTATCGGTAAACTCGTCTCAGAAAAATATATAGCCAAATGTTGGATCCTGAAATTTTTCTAAATTACTTATTATTTGTTTAATTATTTATTTATTTATGTTTGTTTGTTTGTTTAATTATTTATTTTTAGAATTGGGTCATTAATTTAGTAGGCCTAAGTAGAAATTAGAATTTTGAATGGACATGTTAGAATTAAATTAGAGTATGGTTAAGGTATTGGATTTAAATGGCCTAAGGAGTAAGAAGTCCTTACATTAAATGAAGGGAGTATTTTTTGAAGGGCAAACAAAGAAGAGGGGCAAAATAGGAAGAACAAGACTAAATGTTGTCTTAAAAATAAGAAAGAATAAGGAGAGGATCGTGAGAAGCTAATAGAAAAGAGAAAAAAACGTAGAGAAAGAAGAGAAGAAGAATAAAAACCATAGGAGAAGCTAGGAAAGAAAGAAAAATCATGGAGAAAGAAGAGAAATCAAGCTTGTTAAGGTAAGTTAATCATCTTTTCTTCTTGCTTTATTAGAGAAATGGATTGTGTTGAGAATGAAGGAGTTAGAGAGAGAAAGGGGTTTTGTGTAGAGAATGAAGGGTTTGTGTTGGAAGATGATTTAAGAGAACCCATTGATTCCTAGGGTTTGTAAACTAGGTCTTGGGTTTCTAACCTAGATGGACTATAGGTAGGTTAGGTTTGAGCTTGATTTGTGTTGATTGCATTTTTGTGATTATGGAAGTTTAGGTGATTTCTATTTGAATTTGGATTGAATGAGA
Organism: Erythroxylum pelleterianum; assembly: GCA_027563865.1. Taxonomy (NCBI): domain Eukaryota; kingdom Viridiplantae; phylum Streptophyta; class Magnoliopsida; order Malpighiales; family Erythroxylaceae; genus Erythroxylum; species Erythroxylum pelleterianum. The sequence continues at coordinate 20,814,841 of JAOQMR010000004.1, forward strand.
ATTTTGGTTATGTTAGGAAATCAAGAAAACCCTATCCAAGAGCAAGAGGAAGGGCACAATTGAGTTTGGATTTTCAAGCGATATAAGGTAGGTAATTTATTTATAGTTATTATGTGATTGGACAAATTCTTGCCTATGTGTGTGTATATTGATTGCTTGAAATGGATTTGCTTGAAATTGAATTGTTGTGATTTGATTGGAAATGCATGATGCATTGTGATTATGTTATACCTTGAGAGATGTTATAACATTTTGAATTAAATGAAAAGAAGAAAAAGAATGAAAGTATGAGCATATGATTGAATTGAGCATAAATTTGCTTGTGATTGGGAAAGAGAGGAACCCGTTTTGTTAGTCATATGCAAGTTGACCTATAGGGTTCTCCCGGCTGTCCGATTAAGGCCACAAGATCTTGAGAATTTGGACTCGTTTTGTTCACAGAGTAAACTTCGGTTTCTCTGTTTCATTCCTTTTGAGCCATTTATTTGTACATTGCATCTTTGAATTGTCAAGTATGGTGCATAATTGAGTGTTTATGTTTAATGGCTAAAGTCTATGTTGTGTGTTATGAGTTTGAGCTAAATTGATTAATGCTTGAATTGCTAGAATAGATTGAGAATGCTTGAATTACTAGATATATATATATATACATATGCCTGAATTTGTGACTACTTACCGATGGCTATAAATATATTAGCCACTGAGATCATATTTTCACTCCTTAGGTGCAAAACAAGATGGGTGTTGAATCTTGCAATGCATTTGGACAAACTCCAAGAATAGTTAGCTTTTGTACTAAGTTAGTGACTTTTGGATAGCTTTATAAGCATATCAAACATTGAGCATCCATTTGTATTTGTATTAAGCTATTGATGTGTATGTTGATATGTAATTAAAGCTAGGCTCAAATTGTGTTTAGATTTGTTAATGAAATATGATTGCTTTTTGCATATGACTTTCCAAGTCTTTTCATTGCATTTTCAATCTTTTCATAGGTGTATAAATTGTGTTTTGAATTCCAAGGAAAATCTAGAATAATCTAGGCTGAATTAGACAAAGTTATCTCTAGAAAGTTGTAGTTGATCTTTTTAGCTTTCCAACGGTATAAAGTATATGATTTTTGGATATCGGAGTCGAGAGTTATGACCATTACAATTGAGGATATCATAGAGGAAGTATATACAGAACAACTATAGTAAATGAAGTGATATCGCACTAGAAGAGTTGAATTTGGAAAGATTATGAGTGAAAGGGATGTCAGAATGGATCTACACAGTCCATGTTTTGACCCTCCAAATGGCAAAATCTCTCTTCTTCGTCTTATGAAAGTTGTAGATCTAGAAGTCCTCTTTGAAACCGTCCAAAGATGACATTAATCTAATATCTCTAGTGAAAGTTATACTAATTGTCCCGAAACAGGTTCAATGTGGTTGAGGGCAAAATCATGTTTGATTATTTTGGCCATAACTTCTTCGTTCGACATCCAAATAAAGTGGTTCTTGATCCAATATATTCCTAACACATTTTCCTATCCCTCCATAAATATTGGTAGCTTTTGGGGTTGATTTGAAAAATATTTATGGAAAGAAAGTGAGGGATCAGATGGAGGAGCATAACTGGGTTATGAACATACTTTGGATGTTTAAGCATATCTTGAGCTATAGAGCTCTGAATGAGATGGTTCTTGTTTCAAAATAAACTAGAGACATAAAGCTACAATTATTTTTGAAGAAGTAAAATTGTGATTTTGGTGATTGGCTGGTGTGGGCACGCCACCCTTGTGGGATGATGGCTAATGAGGGTTCATTGAGACAACCCTACAGGGAAATACGCTAAGGTTTTATGACTCTAGATTGTTGGGCTCCGAAAACGGGGTCCAACATCTTATGCTATAATTATGATGACATGTGATTAATTGTTTGCATTGTTAAATTGATTGAATGCATTAAGCGACATGCATATCATGCATACATGTAGGAAATAAGATTAAAATAAAACGTAAGCTAATCGTTAATGTTTTAAGTGAAGGAGTAAGATTCCACCTTGTAGAAGGACATGAGGAATATTGCAAGGATCGATTACACCTGACTCTCTGCCAAGAGAGGATAGTACCGATAAGCCAGTAGTCCCAGGAAATTTTGAGGCTTTTGTAGGGAAAAGTAGTGAGCCCATTCGACCACAGACGCAGGAGTTACCTGCTCCACAGGAACAAATGCCTCCATTAGATCTAAGAATGTTCCAAGCCTTCGTTCGGGCGTTTGTTCAGGCCATGGCCTAGATGCCGCAAATGTCTGCTCTGACCCAGTTAAGAAGGGGAAACAATTTGATAAGCTAAGGAAGTATGGAGCAATGAACTTCTATAGAATGACTGACCCGGAAGAAGCTGAGACATGGCTTAGAAAGACATAATGGATATTGAAACAGATGGATTGTGAGGATGATTAGAAGGTTTAATATGCTGCGAGTTTGCTACAAAGGGATGCTTTGCATTTGTGGGAAAGTGTCCGGGAAGTCAGATGAAGCCACCGGTGTTGACATGGAAGGACTTCCTGAATGCTTATAAGAAGAAGTATTTGTCAAAAGCGTACATCTAGCAGAAATAAAGAGAGTTTTTGAGCCTCATCTAGAGGGAGATGACGGTGAGTGAATATGAGCGTCAATTTACACAATTGGCCCGATATGCAGCTGAGTTAATGATGAGTGAAGCAGCTAGTGCCGAAGGTTTGAAGCAGGGTTGCATCTAGCTATTAGAGAGAAAGTGGTGGTGTAGAATTTTTGTGATTTTGAACAGCTACTTGAAGCGGCTCTGAGGGTTGAGAACATTGAGAACATAAAGTGCGTCGTGAAAAAAAAGAGAAAGGGGAGAGAACAGTTCAAGAAGAGAGCTGGTACTTCAATGCCTGAGAGGAGTGCCAGGACTTTCCATGAGCAGTTTGAGGAGATAAGCAGTGGCGCGAGAAGGACCAAACCGATGAGAACTTCTATTGTTTCTCATCAAGCCTCTACAGTGGGAGGCAGTAGAAAGGGAGATGGGGAAAAGCCACCCATTCCCAAATGTGAACACTGCGGAAGGTTTCATAAAGGGGACTGTTACCGATTGATTAGAGCATGCTTCAATTGTGAAGAAAAGGACACATGGCCAGAGAGTGCCCTCAGTATGCAAAACAGGAGAGAAGACAGATTCAAGCTTCAAAGAGGGCTGAGACAGTGGGGCACAAGACTGCAACAGAAGTGGGTAGCTCTGTGGAAGCTAAGAGAGTGAATCTTCTAGGGAGATCAAGGGGACAAGTACTAGCTACTGTCATTCGTGCTTTGTCGTCATCTTCCAGTGTCATCCTCCATCATCCTAATTGATTTAAGGTTGCCATATGCCAATCATGGGGTTATGAAATTGTGATACATTGTTATGACAATGTTGTATGTATTAGTGTGTTGACTGAGTCTATTTTGTTGACTTGTGTTATGTGTGAATGTTGTATATGTTGTGCTGAATTATAGTTTGTAAATGATGTCTCACAGACTTACGAAGCCTAGTATAATAGTAGGTGTGTTGGACCCTGAACTTTTCGTGAAATTTTGAAGTATCAAATTGATATTAAATTAGGAAATTAGAATGATTAAAGAAAAAGAAAAGTTAGAATATGTATTTTTCGATGAGATTAAGCTAGGCGAAATATGCTTTTGTTATTGAGGTTTATGTTAAGGTATGGCCTAAAAGGGCGTTTGAAGTTGAAATAAATGGAAATGAGTGTTTTTGAATATAAATTGTGGTATAGATGATTTTGTGCCTTAAGAAAATTAATGAGGAAAGAATTAATTAGTTTTGATGGCTTCGAAATTTGAGTAGATTAGTATGGTTATGAAAAGGAAGTTGAAAATCAAGAAATAAAGAGTGAAAGTGTGAAAAGTTGTTCAATTAGAAAAGTCTGACTTTTTGAAGTAAAAGTTGACTTTTTGATTTAGGTAAAATTCGAGAAAATAATCTACATGAAACTTGTAGATTATGTTGAGAGTTTTCTTTCGATATAGGAATTAAAAGTTATCATTTTCCGAAGTTAAGGATATTTTGCTTTGTTTGGAAAATGTACATAAAGGTAAGTTTATGTGTGCTATGGTTGAAAGCAATTTCTGGATTGTTATGGATTGAATGAGATTAAGTAGCCTTCTTGAGAGTTGTGGAGGAAAGTCATGGCCTTCCAATGAGCTATAGCATGCTATTTTTGGATGTGGGAGTTGAAAGACGTGAATTTTTGAAGTTTGAATGTTGTTTAGTATGGAAATTTCAGGGCAGTGACTTCGATTTGGATTTTGACCCTGTTAGAGGTAAAAATTATTTTTGACGTCTTCATGGAACTTGTAGGTCTAGAGGTCTTCTTCGGAACGGTCTTTGAATGACCTTAATCCGATATTTGTAGAAAAAGTTATGGAGGTTTGAAGTTGAGATGTTGGTGAAGAAGTAGAAGTGGAAAAGCACCGTAGTGCACAAGCACTACGGCGACTTTGAAGGTTAGCCCAAAAAGCACCTTAGTGCATAAGCACTACGGCGACTTTGAGGGATAGCAGATGCACTACGGTGACTTTGAAGTTTTGAGAGGTTGATGATCATTCAATAGTCTTTTGGCCATAACTTTTCCGTCCGACATCCGATTGACTTGATTTTCGAAGCGTTGGATTCCTAAGATAATTAATTTCATTTTCTTGAAGAATTATGAATTTTAGGAGATTAAATGAAAGGAGATTGATTGAACCAAAGTGTGAGTTTTGGTTAAAGTGATTAAGTTGGAAAATTTTCTTAACATGGTTTGGTACTTTGCAAAATTCGGGAGCTGTGGAGCTCCGATTGAGACGATTCTTGAGGCCAAATAAATTAAGATATGGGGCTTCAACTATGTAAGGGGTCGAATTTTAATTTAGTCCTTAAGGTTGTTAATTTTTGAATCAAAGTTGGGTTAATGTTCAGTCTCGGATTTTGTGCAGGTCCGATAGTAATTCGGCCATAACTTCTTTTTTTTAGATCCGATTTGAGTGTTCTTGGTGTCATTTTAAAGATGCAACATAGAGGAACAATTCTCTAGTAGAACGTTTGTCCAAATTATTTCGTTTAGCTGCCCAAAATCAGGACGCAAGGTATCAGATTTTTCAAATAAAGTGCAGGGGCAAACTTGGAAATAGGCTTAAATGGAGGGGCATTTAAGCCATTTACCCCCATTTAATGACTTGACCTTAAACTCACCTATAGCTGTCGTTTTTGGTGGCTGGAAAACGTTTAAGGGGCTGGAAAGTTCACGAAAATAGAAAGAAGAAAAGTGAACAATCGATGGAGAAGAAAGGAGGAAGAGTCGTCCAAAGAAGAAGAAGAAGGAGCAACTCAAGTTTCGAATTTTTAGGGGATTTTGGCATGAGTTTTGAGTAGATTCAAGTGGGAAAGCATGTAAGAAGATGAAAGCTTGCCTTGAAGCTCAATATTGTCGTTAATGGTGGAGAAAATGGTAAGAGAGAGAAAGTTTTGTTTTTGAATTTTTGATGAGTTTGTTGGTTGGTTTAGCTTAAGATGGTTATGAATTTAATTTTTCTAAGGTTTATTGAAGAGATTAGGCTATGATTATGTTGATTTTATGAATTTGAGGTTTATGTCAAAGTTTGAAATTGGGAGTTTTTGAAATTTTTGCTTTAGAGAGCTTGGATTAATGATGAATTTGAGATTTCTTAAGTCAATTTTGATGTATATGCTTTAGGTTGTATTTAATTTTAGATGAAAATTAATTAAAGTCTTAACTTTGTGATTGGGGATTTTGTAAATTAATGATGTAGAATCATCAATAATAGTATGAGTTTGTGAAATATGATAACAATTTTAAAGAAATTGTGATTTATGATCTTGAATTTGGATAAATTGGTTTAGGCCAATTTTGGAAATTGGGGGATTTTGAAAATTGGAGTTTTAAATAGCTTGAATATGTGAGTAATTGATGTTTTCTAAGCCCAATTTGAGGAATCATGTTAATTATGATATTGAATTTTGGATGGATATGTTTAGGTAATTTTAGCGAAGAAGAACAAATGACGCTTTGGTCAAATTGATGATCGGGACGAGTTCCTAGCTTTATTTCGAGGTGGGTAGTATTTTTATTTATTGAATTTTAAGCTAAGCATGTGTGTTTGAAAATTCAAGAAGCAATGTTTTGATAAATTAATGTTTAAAAAATGTTTGAATATTATGATTTCGAAGGATTAAATTCCTTATTTTAGAAATGATTTCTTAGAAAAATGCAAGATTTATGAAATTCATAGTTTTCGAATTATTTGAATAATTTGAAAAATGTGCTTTGTGAATTTGAATAAGTTTGATTCATGATTTAAAGAAATTATTGCATTCATTTTTATGAATTTGATTGATATGTGATTGAAATTATGAATTTAGTTTGAATGTGATTGTCATATGAATTGATGTGATAAGTGAATATGTGAATGTGTCAAGTATTGACACAATATGATGATATGAATTAAAAGAAACCATTTAAAAAAATCAAGATTTCGAAAAGTGCCTTCGGGCAATCCGAATTGTGTTTTCGATTATGTGTTATGTGGGTTTGGTCAGGTCCCATAAGTGGGACAAGTGCGCACTTGTCTATTTTAAAGCCCTCTCCCGGCTGCCCGTTAGTGGCATTGGAGCTCCGTAAGGACTCCCATAAGTTCACGGCTGCACATGTTAGATTTTTATTCATGAGATGTGAAAAATGTGAAAAAGTAAGAATGTAATTATTGTGGATTTTCAGCCGAGAAGTTATTATTGTGGATTTGAAAGGTTTGAGAAATAAGGGATTTGCCAAAATTTTCTAATGTGCCTGCTGGACCCCATTTCCGGAGCCCAACTATTCAGAACAAAAACACAAACGGAGACCGTTGGGCCTGAGTCCCGACTCCCAAGGCTGAACCCAGGGCGAGTCGTCGGGACAAATAAATGAAATAGTCTGCGGAAGCATACTTATCTCACTCAAACATGCATTCGTTTGAATCATATTTATCAACCAAGCAC
>JAOQMR010000004.1:20842672-20891783 GCA_027563865.1 Erythroxylum pelleterianum
CTATTGAATTACAAACTATTCATAATAAAAATACCATTGAATTACATCTTCCTAATCATATTAAAGACTAGGGGCATATTCGCCATTTGCACTATTTTCTGTCTCTGTCCCCTACAACCAAACACATCTGTCCTGGAGACGGAGACAAGATTTTCTGTTCTGTCCACCATCAACCAAACAGCTCTCTGTCCCCAGTTTCTGTTCCGTCCCGTCCTGTTCCGTCTCGTCCCGTTCCGTCTCTAGCTACCAGAGACGCTAACCAAACGCAGCGTAGGCGACCTTTTTGCCTGCTTGGGTTTCTCCGAAAGGAATGTTTCCCCCTTCCTCTTCAAGGTCGTTTGGCTCTCCGTTTGCCCTACCTGGCTAGAATCTGTTTCCACATTCTTCAAGCCCATTCTGTTAATAGTTGAAGCATTGATGCTACTTTTGATATTTATCTTCATCTTGTTCTCTATCTGTAGGCGAACTCCAAAATCTCTGAAGATTCTTGTCAGCATCATCCCATATGCTAGGCTAGGCTAGTCTTTCTTTGACTTTATGATATAATGGAAGATAATATATGGAAGATGTATGGACTGGCGATTGAGTAGATGATATAAACATTGCTTATCTAACGTCGTCACCAGATTTCTCGATCCTGTTCTTTGCAGAAAACAATGACAGAGAAATAAGTGTAGAACCCTAGCCTTCGGCACAAGACTTGAGGACTTCTTCTCCTTTGGGTTATTACTTCCATATAGTTGCCGGCTAATTTGAATCTCATCCACCCCAGCTTGAGTCATCCATTTAGCCTTGTGAGCAAGCTTTACTCCTACGCATGCACACTCAGTAGCATTCTTAATTGCCTCCACCGTCACGATGATCGACAATACGTCTACAACTACACTAGAGTATTATCAATTGTCCCAACATTCTTCCAGAAATCGTATACCTCATTCATGTAGACTACCTCGTTTATCTCGAAGAACTTTTTCCATCTGGCTGCAACAATCTCTGGTTCTATATCTATCTGGTTCTTCAAGGATTCGAAATCAACCAGTCTTGCAGTAGTAATTGATTGCTCCATTTCTTTATGTGGTTAACAAATAACTGACTGCACTGATGTATTTCTGAAAGAGGTGAAGTTGGTTTCTGAAGTTCAAAGTGAGATCAAGGGAAGGTTTGATATCCAAACAAAGTAATGAAAAGTTTTTGTTGAGAGTTCTTCAAAAGTCGATGTCAGTGTATGTCAAGAGACTTCTAGAGTAGGTGGTATTCTAAAGGCTTTGAGACACTTTCCCTCCAAAACTTTCTTATGAGAGAAATTATCAGCTGTGACTACCCTTACTGTTACTGTTAACTCTTACGATAGCTTCCTCTTAGTTTAGCATCTTAGTTTTTCATCTTAGTGTGACCTCATCTTCGTCTTAGTATGGCGTCAGCTTCGTCTTAGTATGATGCCATCTTTGTCTTAGTACGACGTTAGCTACGTCTTAGTTTTTTGCCTTAGTTTTGCGTCTTAAAATGGCGTCATCTTCGTCTTAGTATGTCGTCAGCTTCGTCTTAGTTTTTCGTTTGTGTTTTTCGTCTTAGTATGACGCCATCTTCGTTTTAGTACGACATCATTTTCGTCTTAGTGTGACGTCAGCTTCGTCTTAGTTTTTCGTCTTAGTTTGACAAATAAATCATAATAACAATAATTAAATTAATTAGAATAGGAAATTACAATAATAAAAAAAATACATTTTTATCTTTACACTTCGTCTTACTTTTGTCTACGTGGTTTATCTTAGTTTGACTTCTACTGCGTCTTAGTTTGACTTCAAAATTGTTGATCATGAACTCGTTTTGGCTTAACATTAATTAGTACAAATCAGTAATATTTATATGTTATGATATTTATATATTCATTATGAAAATTTTATAGTTTTATTCTGATTAATTAAATTATATAAAATTTATTTTTTATTATTGTAATTTCCTTTCCTAATTAATTTAATTATTGTTATTATGATTTATTTCTAGTATTATTAATGTTATACATGAGTATATGTAGTTATTATTGATCACTCAGCACAACCATGTTGAAGTTTCATCAGATAAGTGAACATGTCTACCCATTGATAGTTCGTCTCAACAAACTGTAGAGTTGCGATCTTCCTATGACTTCTAACTGGTACTTCATTCGCAAGGTTTGCGACCTGCAACTTGCGGCTGACATATACTCGACGGCATAACCAGCATTGTAGTATGCAATTAACCTGAAATCTTAACCTTTCTGTGATAGATTTCTCGAGACTGCCACAATTTTTTACCTGTCACATTATGTTTAATCAACTCAACCAATGATACCTGTTTTTTTTAGTTACAAGGAAGGAGACGATGACTGCCAAAATGTATAAAGCACGCATCGGTGTTAAATTATACTGTCGATAAGATATTGGAGACTGGTACTTGATCCGCAAGGTCTGCGACCTGTAACTTGCAGCTGATATATACTCGGCAGCATAACCAACATCACAGTATGCAATTAACCTGAAATCTTAACCTTTCTGTGATAGATTTCTAGAGACTGCCAAAACTTTTTACCTGTCACATTATGCTTAATCAACTCAACCAATGATACGTGTTTTTTTAAACTTACAAGGAAAGAGACGGTGACCACCAAAATGTATGAACCACTCATCGGTGTTAAATTATACTGCCGATAAGATGTTGGAGACTTAAGCAGACATGAAGAGAATTAGAGAAGAAGAGGACTAGAACAGAGGTTGACGTTTCAATTGATTGGTGATAGATTTCTCGAAACCACCAAAATTTTTAACATGTCGCATTATACTTAATCAACTCAACCAATGATACGTGCTTTTTTACTTGCAAGGAACGAGACGGTGGCCGCCAAAATGTATGAACCATGCATCGGTATTAAATTATTATAATATTAAAAAAGACCTCAACAAGGTTTTGCACCAGACAAGAAGAGGACCGGAACAGAGATTCATGTTTGTATTCATTCCTCTGACTTCTAACTGGTACTTGATGCACAACGTCTGTGACCTGCAACTTGCGGCTGGCATATACTCGGCAGCATAACCCACATCGGACTATGCAGTTAACCTCAAATCTTAACCTTTCTGTGATAGATTTCTCGAGACCACCAAAAAATTTTACCTGTCACATTATACTTAATCAACTCGACCAATGATACGTGTTTTTTTACTTGCAAAGAAGGTGACCTCTAAAATGCATGAACCACGCATCGTTGTTAAATTATACTGCAGATAAGATATTGGAGACATAAGTAGACATCAAGAGAATTAAACAAGAAGAGGACTGGAATAGAGATTGACATTTCTATTCATTCTTCTGACTGCTAACTGGTACTTGATGCGCAACGTCTGCGACGTGCAACTTGCGGCTGACATATACTCGGCGGCATAACCAGCATCGCAGTATGTAATTAACCTGAAATCTTAATCTTTCTGTGATAGATTTCTCGAGACCACTAAAATTTTCTACCTATCACATTATACTTAATCAATTGAGACGGTGACCGCCAAAATGTATAAACCACGCATCAGTGTTAAATTATACCGCGGATAAGATATTGAAGACATAAACAGACATGAAGAGAATTAGAGAAGAAGAGGGCCAGTTCAGAGATTGACGTTTCAATTGATTGGTGATAGATTTCTCGAGACCACCAAAATTTTTTACCTGTCGCATTATACTTAATCAACTAAACCAATGATACGTGTTTTTTTACTTACAAAGAAGGAGACGGTGGCCGCAAAAATGTATGAACCATGTATCGGTGTTAAATTCTTACAATATAAAAAAAGATCTCAGCAAGTTTTGCACCAGACAAGAAGAGGATCGGAATAGAAATTGACGTTTCTATTCATCGGTGATAGACAAGGTAACCCCCAAAATGTATGAACCAGACATCGGTTATTATAATATAAAAATTTTGTTATAACATTCGGTACTGTTTTTACTGCTTAAATTAACTTCTGCAACTTAACACTCGCACCATATCAAGTCTAAAAAAATGAAACAACTTCTTCGTAGGCGTTTCTAATCATTATACACCTGCTACTCCTAACAGGTTAAGCTTCAACAATAATTTTTACTTCTGTACACATTCATAAATTACTATAACTGCTTGCCTTTTTTTTGGCACCCCTATTTAATGTAGTAGTCATCATTTAATACAACCCAAATTATTCTTGAAAACCCAATATTTACCTGTATTTCTTTGTGATTAAAATAACTTACATCGGAATTTTAGCCCTCGCACGCCCTCCACTAACACCTTTATATTTTAACTTCTTACCTTTTCTCCTGTGACTTAACCCTCAAATCATATCTACCGTTACCGCTGAAAAATTTTCTCCCGCCAAACTTTACTTCTCTCAACTACCCTCTTCTTTTATCTTCTTCTTCTTTAACCTAAGTAGATCAAATTCTACATTCCAGAAAGAAAAAATGCCTCAAATTTACGTCTTCTATTTCAAGAAACAAAGACCAACCGTCCATATTAGTTAGGCATTCTTTTGTCCATGGCTTTTTTATAATAAAATTTATCGTTTCAATAAAATCGTATCTTTATCTTCTGGTTATTACATTTTTGCCAATTTTTCTTACTATGACCTAATTTCCTTTCTCCACCACTTCAACTGAACTACACAAGGAATAAATACAGCCAATAAATGCAGTTGTTCAACTCTATTCAAAAGCTATCAAATTTAAATGTTATTAAATTAACACTTTTTTAATTGATACAATAATCCGCTTTATTTTAATTTTTGTAAATATCGTTTCCTTTTTTCGATTAAATTTTTTTCCTTATTCTATTATTCTGACTGCCTTTATACTCCTTTTTTTTAGGTTCCTTGCTTATTCTCTGCTGCATTCTTTGACTACTAAGGTATGTATGGTTATCTTAAATAAATATATTATATAATATTCTGGTATAGTTATTTAAATGCTTAATAATCATGTTTGTTAGCCATATAGTTTGTTAGATATTTTTGAAAATATTTTTCTTACTTTTTTCATTCGTTATGTCCTTGCTACATCTTTTCGTTTATTTATTTGCATATCAAAATGTTACCACTTCAATTATATTCCATATATATATATATATATATATATATATATATATATATATTGTGTGTGTGTGTGTGTGTGTGTGTGTGTGTGTGTGTGTGTGTGTATTTAACAAATGTTATTATCAAACATCATCAATGGATAAATCAAAGATGTTCATATTATCTCCACCCCTCAGGTTTTTAAATATGGATAGAAATGCGAAAAGACGTCAAAATTATGCTGAAATGGCAAATGATAAAAAACAAGAATTGTTACGACGATGTAGAGAAAGTCGAGCTGCAAAAAAAAAGCAGTTCCACTTCATCGACACTTCAGGAAACAATTACTCATCAACATAACGAGAATGAACCTTCCATCGATTAACTTCCTCCTCATGAACCCTCTTATCAACAAATACGTCACCGACGTATTGATATCCACGCTGAACACATTAATGAAGGTACCTTTTTTACTATATTAAAACTATTTCCAATCTAACTATTCGACAAAGTGATAATGTTTTTTTATATCTTTCAAGGAAAAAATCATCGCACCTTTGCTTCAATATTAGCATCCTTGTAGAATTTACCTGTTGAACCTCAACAGCTCCCTTTTGTTCAAAATTGTGAATACTGTAACGCAAAATGATTTTATCTTGAACCTTCATCCTTCTGTTGCTCGTTCGGACAAATTTTGATTGTTGCTCCTGAAATGCCTTATGCTTTAAAATCTTTGTTTCTAAATAGTGACGAAGAATCAGAACATTTCAAGAAGAATGTTCGTACATACAATAACAATCTAGCTTTCACTTCCTATGGAGCCAGATATGATCGCGACCTCACAAAAAACACAAAAGGAGTTTATACATTCTGTGTCCAAGGATAAGTTTATCATTTCCTTGACACTTTACTGCCAACAAGCAATAAGGTATCTAGAATCCAACTTTATTTCTTTGATACTGATGAAGAAATACAAAAAAGGATCAGCAGTTTTGATAAACTTCGTGAAAATACGTTGAAGCTCATTATGACAATTCTTCAAGATAACCCTTATGCTAGGTTCTTTCAAAGTCTTAAAGATATTCCATCACTTGAAAATCACGAAATTGTTCTCAGGTGTTATCCTGGTCTTGATCAATGCGTTTACAATCTTCCTACTGCATCACAAGTAGCTGCTATATGGACTGAAACTGATGATGAACAACATAATAGATCTCCTCATATCCAAGTCTACACTCACTCAGGTCCGAGTTATAGAATTCAGTCTTATTATGCATGCTATGACCTGCTTCAATATCCACTTTTATTTCCACGAGGCGAATCAGGATGGTATCATAGCATTTAGCGGTTAATTCCGCAAACAAATAGGACCAATGTTTCTGACGAAACAAGCACTGCTCCTTTCTACACTTTTACTGAATCAACTGAATTATTCACTCTCGAAAACATAGGTTAGTTGTTTACTTATTTCCTTGTTTCCTAAATATTATCTAATTATACAGATTAATTTACCATTTTTTTCTTGCTATTACTAGTCAGTCAAGAAGCCCACACTCTAACCATGGTCTAGTAACCGCCAGAGAGTATTACTGCTATCGACTTCAAATCAGAACCTATGACGAATCCATGCTTCTCCACAACTTAAGACTACTTCAATATTTCGTTATTGGTTCTTATATAAAGATTGAAACTTCTCACCTTGACTTCCATAGGAAAAAACAAAATGAGATACGATCAAAAATTTTACAAGGTGTTTTAGAAAGCATTAATGTTGGTCAAAGTGAAGCTTCTGCAATTGGCTGCCGAATTGTCCTCCTAGCTTCGTTTATCGGCGGCCCAAGGGACATGAAATGTCGTTATCTCGATGTAATGGCTCTAGTGCAAAAATATGGCAAACCAGATATTTTCCTCACTATCACTTGCAACCCTATGTGGAAAGAAATACAAAAGAATCTTAAATTTCATGAAAAGGAACAAGACAGACCAGATTTATTGTCTAGAGTGTTCAGAGCTAAATTTGAAATTCTAAAAAATGAGTTGATAAAAAACAAATTTTCGGAGATGTCGTCGCATTTGTTTGAATTTAAAAAATGTGGATTTCCTCATGCTCATTTGCTGTTAATACTCCAGCCACAATTTAAGTTGCTGAATCCAGATTCCTATGATCAAATCATATCAGCTGAAATACCTAATCATGATCACAATTCCAGGTTATATTCTTTTTTCATTAAGCATATGATCCACAGTCCTTGTGGTTTTATGAGAAAACATATTCCTTGCATAAGAAATGGTGTATGCAAAAGTCATTATCCCAAGGATTTTACTCCTTTCACTGTCTATGGTGAAGACACTTATCTATGCTATAGACGGAGAGATAATGGAAGAAAAGTCAAAATTTCTAGACATGAGGTTGATAATAGATGGGTGGTTCCTCATAACCTGTACCTTCTGATGTTACTCGATTGCCACATTAATGTTGAAATATGTTCGACTGTCAAGCTTGTTAAATACTTATATAAATATGTATTTAAGGGTCATGACCTTGTCAACTTTAGCGTCAACGACCAAGAAGTCGCATGTAATATTGACTTAATCACTAATTTCCAATAAGGTCATTGGATTTCGCCCCCCGAAGCTTTATGGCGCATGTATGAATTCCAGCTAGCAGAGATTAATCCATCAATTTATATACTACAAGTTCACCTCCCAGATCAACAATCTGTTTCCTTTGGAAAAGATGCTAATTTGTCTTATTTATTAAGAAATATTGACTTCTCCAAAACAATGCTCACAAAATTTTTCGCCGCCAATTCAACAAATCAAAAGGCTGCAGAAATGAAATGTCTATATGCAGATTTCCTGTAACATTTTGTTTGGAATCAAAAAATAAAAAAATAGTCAGAAAGAAGGAATAGAAAGTCATAGGACGATTAGTTACTGCTGACCCTCGAGAAGAAGAAAGGTATTACTTGAGATTATTGCTCACAAACGTTAAAAGACCAACATCGTTTGACCACTTATTAACTGTTGATGGTCAAAAGATGAACTCTTTCAGAGATGTTGCACTACAATTAGGATTTCTAGCATCTGACTCTTCCATACAACAAACACTTGAGGAAGCTGTGATCTTTCAAATGCCAACATCCCTCAGACTCTTATTTGCTACACTCTTGTTCTATTGTTTGCCAACAAATCCTAGAGAGCTTTGGGAAACTTTCAGAGATGACCTATGTTCTGACTATCTGTATGCTTATTCTTCATGTAACATGTATACATCTGATGATATTACAAAAACGGCTCTTCAAGATATCAACAAATCTCTGGAACAAATGGGAAAAAGCTTAGCTGATTATCATTTCACTGAACATCAGTTTCGTGCTGATTATCGCCAACAACAAACTAAGGAAGTACAAAGTGAGATGAATATACAGATTGATGAAGAAGACTTAGTATTGCAATCAAAACTGAACAGTGAGCAAAAACACATATTTGATTTAATAATGAATTTAATTCTGACTTCAGCGAATAGAAGTTATTTTATTGATGGTCCTGGGGAACAGGAAAGACTTTCTTATATCGAGCTATTCTTGCAAATTTACGATTACAAGGACATATTGCAATTTTTATCATCACATCAGGCGTTGCTGCCTCAATTCTTCCAAGCGGTAGGACATCTCACTCAAGATTTAAAATCCCCCTTGATTTCTCAAAGCAAAAAGTTTGTCAATTGAGCAAACAAAGCAGTGTAACAAAATTGATATTTCAATATAGCCTTATTTTATGGGATGAGGCTTCCATGGCAGAACGAGAAGCCATCGAAGCATTTCACAGCTTACTTTAAGATATAATGGACTCTGATTAGCCTTTTGGAGGTAAAATTGTTGTATTCTTTGGCGACTTCATCAAACATTACCAGTTATTCACCAAGCAACGAAACAACAACTCATTGATTCAAGTCTTCTAAATTCACATCTTTGGCCCCACATCTCCAAATTCTCTTTAACGACAAATATGAGAGCTATCTCAAGTCCAATTTTTTTTGATTTCTTATTGCACATTAGAGAAGGCATTGAGTCAATGGATGAACAAGATCAAATATGTTTACCAAATGAACTCATTATTCCTTATGACAACAAGGACAAATCTCTTAGTAGGTTAGCACTTTTTTCATTAAACAATTTACTATCCTTTTTTCTGATTACTATTACACTTTTCTTATGTACAATTATCGTCGCTAGGTTATTGGAAAACGTCTTCCCTGAACTATGCTTATATTCATCCGACCCATATCAGACGATAAATAGATGCGTGCTATGTCCAACAAATAGTTGTTTTGACAAAATTAATGACATCATGATTCAAAAATTAGCATATTCAAAAATTCATATGTGAGTTTTGACAAGACGGTTGATCGAAGACAACAAGCTGATTATCAAGATTTCCTCAACTCTTTAAATCCCAAAGGCCTACCTCCACGTAAGCTTTTACTGAAAGAAGGCTCTCCAATCATGCTTCTCAGAAATTTAAATCCAATTGAGGGATTATGCAATGGAACAAGGTTAATATGCAAACAGCTGAAAGATCATACAATTTCAGCTGAAATTGTTTTTGGACCTCACAAAGGAAAATTAATTTTTATACATAAGATTCTTTTGCAATCTCCAGAGAACGAAAAAAATGGAATTCCTTTCATCAGAACACAATTTCCAATTTGTCTGTGTTTTGCAATGACTATAAACAAATCCCAAGGTCAAACACTTGATCATATAGGAACTTACCTCCGTCAACCTGTATTATCACATGGACAACTATATGTAGCTTTGCTAAGAGCTCAAACTCCTGAATCAGTTAAAGTTTTTATTATATCTGGAACTTTTGAATCTTCTGACTTGGAAAAAAAACAAGAAATATTGTTTTCCGTGAAATTTTTCAATTGGTCAAATTATAAAACATCATATTTCCTTAAAGTTATATTACTTGTTTGTTTTCTCAGTTCACATAATTAAATTTCATATGAATAATTATTTCTCTTCACTTGAACATTTAACATATTCTTTCAGCATGGAAAATCGTCTATTGATGAAGGATATTTTCCCTGGAGCGCAATCATGGTCTTGTGAAGTGATAGTGTAAGAAAAACAACATATCATCGCTTTGCCTGCTACACCATCTAAAAGACAAAAGTTTATCTTGTGCGATTCTAAGGTATATCGATTACACTTTCTTCCTTTTACATTTTATCAACTTTCCTATTAATAATTTTTTTATAACTAACAGGGATCGCAAGTTGAGGGTATCACATTCAACAATGATATCCAAAGAATTGGCAACATCTTGCAACCATGTAAGAAGTATATCATCTCTAATGCCATCGTGAAATCGATTCCGCCTCAATACCAAAGCAAATAAAAATACAGTGGATTATTACAAGCCGCACTGTCATCGAGCATGTGACAGAAACTGATACAATCATCCCTGTCAAGTTCAACTTCACACCTTTCAAAAACCTTATGGATTTTGTTGACGACAAGCAAAAATCAGTTGGTTAGATGCTTAATATATCTCTTCGTACAATATTCAAAAAACTTTTCCGTTACTAATTACGTTTGTCTTTAACACATGATAGATATTTTAGCCCTCGTTATTGAAGTGCTGGATAAAAAAGAAATCATCAAAGATGGAAGAGCTTCAATTGTACAAAAATTTGTTATCACCAACAAAGAGTAATTTTCACTTTCTTTGTTAATATTTTTAGTTAAAGTTTAAAAATGTTAACATTTTCTAACATCTCTTGTTTTTTATTAAACAACAAACAGTCATACTATCACTGTGGAATTCTTTTGTTGACAACGAGGGTCAACAAATTACGGAATCACTTCACTCTCATCCAATTATTGTCTATACAAGGCTCAAAGTCAACTTCTATAACGGTATTTTTTTTCCTTCTTCATAATATTACATTTTACTGTGTGCCTTTTTATTCTATCTTAAACTTACATTTTCAAATGTTAAGTGTTGCATTGTCAATATGGTTCGACTCAGCAATCCTCGTTGACCCACCAATACATGAAGTTACAGGTCTTAAAATTCGTAATCCATTATGTTACATACAACGTTTCAAATGTCCTGTTACAAATTATGTAAGAAATTTTTTAATTCGTTATATTTTCATCTATTTGATTATTATGTTACAGGGCACGGCGAAATAATAAAGAAATAAAAAACCCATCAATGAACAAGCTTACTTCAAATATAATCCTGATATATCTTCTGCATCTCACCAAAAAATCACCAAGATCATGTTTCTAGATTCTACCCCCAAGGTAATTACATTTACATATTCCCCTTCAATATTTAATTTTAAAGTTGTCCCTCTAAATCTTCTTATGGATTTTTCCTTAGATATTATGGATTCAAGCTCAAATTTCCTTTCAACACATTTTACAAAAATACTGGTATATAGCTTGCCAGAAATGCTTTCGCTCTATAGCTGCTGCATATGGAGTTCTCTTCACTTGTAATTATTGCAGACAAAAAGTAACAGCTGAACCAAGGTTTCTCCCTTCTATTTACGATCTTGGATTTGTTGCTTATTCCTTGCATACAAAATTTTAAATTTACAGATTACTTTTTTAGTTACATGTCACCTATACATCTTTTCCGCCCACACTTATCTTTATCAACTACTCTAACTTTATTGTGCAGATGCCGATATGGCATGGATCTGACGGACGAAATAGGAACTATCACGACTTCCATTTTCGGCGACGTAGCTAAAAACTTTTAAATTTCACCGCGCTTGAAGCCAGGGGCGGATGTACAATGGGGTCAAGTGCCCCTCCAAAAACTTGTATATAAAAATATTATAATTTTAAATTTTTATCTCATAAAAAAATTAAAATTTTTCTCTTATTAATATTTTGCCCCCACTTTAAAAAAATATTTTTTCCCCCACTCAAAAATTTTTTTGGATCTGCCCTTGTTTGAAGCTATGCAATATTACAATGAGGTTATATTCTTCCTTCCTTCTTCCATCTACATTTCCAATTTGATCAGCCCCAAATATCTTTATGTGGTTATTTCACTGATGATAGACATTTTTTGTTTTGCATTATAAGAACATGGATCTTCCGTTAGAGAACCTGCACAGACAATTGAAAAGCGATACATTTCTTCTCCACGTCAAACCAGCAAACACTCAGTCATTAGATGCAGCGCAGCGATTTACTGTTGTTTACTACCGAAAAATTGACTCTCATAAAGTAGGGGAGCCTTAACTTTCACCCGCAAAAAATGACCAACCTTCAACTGATGATCAGTTTAACAATGATGACATTACACCACTAACAATCTCAGGTGTTTTTCATTGCACCTTCATTTTATTCCGTCTTTAACGTCATCTTTTATTATTTTTGTTTCTACCATTTGCTTTCCAGTAATCTCACCTTATATCACCTACCTAATATATACTGATTTCTTATATTTTCAGACCATATTCCTGAATCTTCTTCATCAGTTAGACAATGCCTTGAAAAAAGATTCTGCCATGCTGAAAACAATTCGCCGTCACAAACTGATAAGGCAATCAACAATATTGAATGTAAGACACAATTAGATGCACAGTGGACTCCAGACACTCGTTACAACAGGAAAAAAACTGAAATGCTCATGAACGTTTACTTGAAGAAGTCTAAGAATGTGAACATGAAATGGCAACTATCAGAGAGACAATTGTATAAGCAACCTTCTTGGACATTTGCATACAAACTTCATACTGCTTCAGCTTGCTGCTTACTTTTATGTGTACCTCATTAGCAGTATTTGGTCTATTGTCAACATACTGATCTAATTGTCTCTGGTATTTTGAAACTTTTGTATGTTCAAATGTCGTTTGCAGTTTCATTTTCAATTGTTCAGTTCCAATTATTTTTGGCTTGCATTACCTTTTTCCCTATGTTCTAAACCAAATTAAACAATCTAAAAGTTAATATAAATGCCCAATTATGCGATAAATCGAAGCAGAAACTTTCCGCTTCGTCTTACTTTTCTCTTCAGGCTTCTTCTTCACTCTTTGGAAAATTTTTTTACAGATTTGTCAAACATATTTGCACCGTGCTGACTTTGAATTAAAAACGAACTTGTTTTTTTGAATTCCTAATTTGTGTTTATTTGATTATTATTTATTTATTACATGTATTATTATTAAAGAAACATAATTATTATGAATAAAAACATTACAGGGAAAAAGTCGACTTCGTCTTAGTTTTTGTTTCGTCTTAGTTTTCGCTTCGTCTTACTTTTATGTCCAAGCCACATCTTAGTTTGGCTTCAAAATTAGTGTATAAATGCAAAATTATTTCTTAACTTAATTGACCACTCTAGATTTTTTGTTCTAACACATATAAACACAAAAAGCTAGAACTTATTCATCATCAATTTGCTTCGTCTTAGTTTTGAAGTGAATCACACGTTAATAAAGAATTAATAATGAATATACAAATGAACAAGAAGGGGGCTGGAATTGTCGATATTTTCTCTAACTTCTCAAATAACTAACCTTTTTACAGTCTTCGACTCCGACTTGTATTTATACTCGTCATCTTCAACTGCTTCTTGTAAAGTGCTTCTTTCTTTTTGTTCTTGATCTTTAAAGAATCAGTTATTCAGTTGATTTCTGTAACTAACTTAAGCTGGTTAGTCATCTGACGTGGTATCGGTTCTTCCGTCTTACTTCCTTCCATTTGATTGCCATCTTCCGTCTCACTCTCTATCGTCTGCCTTTTATCTTTGCGCTTCCATCTCATATTGCTTCCGTCTCAATTTTTTCTATGCATTCCATCTCATATTGTTTCCGTCTCACTTTTGTTCTGCGTGTTCCGTCTAACTTTTGTTCTGCGCCTTCTGTCTCACTTTTGGTTTGCGCCTTCCGTCTCATATTCTTCTGCTTCCATCTTACTTTCTTCTTTTAATATTATTTGGTCTTCATCAAAATCATTGACATAAAGTCATTTTGACTTAACAATCTCTCCCTTTTTGATGATAACAAATAATCATATTACTAATAAAGAAAGTTTTAAAACATAATGATGTACATAAAATTTATACACTAGAAATAGAACTTTTTCTTCTCTTCTCTTTTTCCTCTCTTCTCTTCTTCTTCTCTTCCCTTGTTTTTACTCTTCCTCCCCCTATTTTTTTTCTTTCTCCTTTCTCCTTTCTCCCTTGTCCCCCTATTTGTTATTGATCAAAAATCAATTACGACCGTAGATACTTCACTATCTCTGAAAACATTTCCTTGATTTCTATGTGAAGTGACTTGAGGTCTTGTTTTATTTGAGCTACTTCCTCTCATAAGTCACTTATTGAAGCGCCTCCATCATCATCTTTCTGTTGTTCTACTTCAAGAGCAATAGTGTTGTTGTATGCATCTGAAGAGAGAATCACCTGTTCACTGATTTTAAGGACAGGAGGTTGGACAGATATGTTCGTCTCTGGGAGGTTGAAATCATCAGGGTTGGTTGGTCGAAGAACTTTTCTTCCAAATAGGTGTAGCACATCTCCGAATGAAGACACAGTACTTAGCGGCCTAATGTACAGAATCATGTGCACAAGAGTCTCGATTGAGTAGCTGATATCTCCAGTCCTTACAGATATGTACTAACTTTCTGTAATTCTTCCAACTACTTGATAAAAGTCTTAGTGGTTCGTGGACCACAATTGCTTCCTGAGGCTTTCGAAATGTAGTGGGTAACATAGGTTCCATTTATCTAGACTGCATAACACGCCTCATCAATGTCCCTCACTTGGGTTTCAATCTGATCATCTGTCAAATCATTCAATACTCCTTCGGGGTACAATTTCTTCTTCCCCTTATCATCATTGCAAAGAATGTAAGGTCTTGGTTGAAAGTAAGGCACAACCTTGATCACAGTTCTTGGTGTGACCGGAAACATAGTATACTTATCCTTTACTATCTGCAAGGGGTATGGTTTCGTTCTTTGATCCTTCAGAAACCCATACATACTTATCTCCTCGTCAGTTAGCTAATGCATCGCACTACTATTCACCAAGATTGGTTGTAATTGTGCCATGACTGACCTTTTCAGGGATTCTTTGATGATTATTGAGGTGCTACTCCTTACAAGTTTAACTTTCTCAATAACATTGATTCTTAGATCCTCTTTTCTCAAAGGCTGAGAGGTATTGACCTGTTCTGAACTGCTTCCAACTGTTTTCTTCTTCTTAACAGCAGGGGGAGTGCTCTTCCTCTGACTGATTTTCTGCTTTTTGTTTTCTTCAATCAGTCTCCGAGTTTGTTGAGATTGCGATTTCTTCCTTTCAAGTTCCAATTTTCTCTTAATCTCAGTCTCTTTAGCTAATTTCGCTGAATCTTCCTTTAAGATTGAGACTAAGGACCTTGCTCCCTGAGGTGCTGTCTTTGTAGAGTCTTCACTTTGAATCAGCTCTTTTCTTTTCTTCTCCTCTTGCTGACGCAACGTTCGAACACTGGACGACCTTTTCGCTTGCTTAAGTATTTCTGATAGAATTCTCTCCCCTTTTCTCTTCAAGGACACTTTCTCTATATATCCCATCTGGCTTCCTTCTTTATGAGAAATCATCTTATCTTTCATCGCTTCATCTGATGATTTCTTCTCTCCAACCGCACACATTTTCTCGCTGGGTTGAGATTTTGATTTCCTTGAGGGGTCCCCTTTTTGGCACACTCCCCCTCAGTTCTTGCTATTATGTTAGAATCTGATTCTTCTTTCCCCAGATTCTTCAAGCCCATTTTCCAATCGTTGTAGAATTGATGGTGCTTTTGATATTTATCTTCATCTTGTTTCCTCTCTCCATAGGAACTCTGAAATCTCTGAATATCCTTGTCAGCATCATCCTATAGGGCATACTGTTTGAGTCTTTCTTTGTCTTAACCATATACTGGAAAATAAGGAAAGGTAGATCAACGGGTTAACGGGTAAATAGATAGAACAGGCATTGTTCATCCAACGTCGTCACTAGATGCCTTGATCCTGTTCTTGGTAGAACACAGTGGCAAAGAATTGAGTGTAGAACCCTACCCTTAGGCACAAGACTTGAGGCCTTCTTCTCCTTTGGGGCATTTCTTCTATACAGTTGTCGATTAATCTTAGACTCCTTCACCCTAGCTTGCGTCATCCATCTAGCTTTACTAGTGAGCTTCTCTCCAACACATGGACACATAGTGACATTCTTGATAACCTCCATTGTCACTATAACCGACAATCTGTCTACCGTTGATACAAAGGTATCTCCTACCATATCCATATTCTTCCAGAAGTCATAAACTTCATTCACATATACGGTCTCTCGAACTTCAAAGAACTTCCTCCAACCGGTTGCAACTATTTTTGGTTCATTATCCAAACTGTCCTTCTTCAAGGACTCAAAATCAATAAGTCTTTCGTAAATCATTGCTGGATCCATTCGGATCTATAGTTGGTAAAGGACTGAATGCACAAATTTCTTTCTAAAAGGGTGAAGTCGGTTGCTGGAATTGAGAGTGTGAGCAAAAAAAAACCTTTGATATCCAAACAGGGTAATGAAAGGCTTTTATTGAGGGTTCTGCAAAGGTCGATGTCAAGGCATATCAAGAGTGTTCTAGAATATTTCCCTCTGAAACTTTCTTGTAACTGAAGTTACCAACTGTAACTCACTGTTACCATCACCGTTAACTCTTAGACCTTTTTATTTGCATTGTGACGTGTCAGATGGCTGATCACAAAACATAACCATGTTGAGGTTTTGTCTTAGTTTGACTTTTGCTTCGTCTTAGTTTGACTTCGCTTCGTCTTAGTTTCTATCGTATCGTCTTAGTTTAACTTTTTTTATCATCTTTCCTCTCAAAACTTTGTCTTACTTCTATCGTCTTAAAACTTTGTCTTACTTCTATCCTCTTAAAACTTTGTCTTACTTTTATCGTCTGAAAATTTTGTCTTACTTCTAGCGTCTAAAAACTTTGTCTTAGTTCTATCGTCTTAAAATGTTTTATCATCTTTCCTCTCAAAACTTCATCTTACTTCTATCGTCTTAAAACTTCGTCTTACTTCTATCGTCATAAAACTTCGTCTTACTTCTAGCGTCTAAAAACTTCGTCTTACTTTTATCGTCTTAAAACTTCGTCTTACTTCTAGCGTCTGAAAATTTCGTCTTACTTCTATCTTCTTAAAATGTTTTATCGTCTTAAAACTTCGTCTTACTTCTAGCCTCTGAAAATTTCGTCTTACTTCTATCGTCTTAAAACTTCGTCCTACTTCTATCGTCTTAAAACTTCGTCCTACTTCTATCTTCTTAAAACTTCATCTTACTTCTATTGTCTTAAACATTTTATCGTCTTAAAACTTCGTCTTACTTCTATCATCTTAAAACTTCATCTTACTTTTATCGTCTTAGTTTCCTTCCAGAACATCGCTACTTATAAAGATCATAACTTTTGACTAAGATGTCCAAATTTTTCATACTAAGACATCTTACTCTTATGACTAAGATAAAACATTGGACTAAGATTTCCAAATTTTGACTAAGATGTCCAAATTTTTCGATGTCTCTATAAAAAATGTAGCCATATATGTCTACTTTAATCAAAATCAAGAATCATCTCGTTTGCATAACTAGAGAAGACGTTATGGCTAACAGACCAAAGCATACTCAGTGAACATTTTCCTAATCACATTTACTATCATTTATACCCGGAAGTTGTCAATGAATGCATGTACCGTTTTTTATACGAAAACATTCAGTATTTTAAGAAAATGGATTGTCTTAATTTCTTTTTAAGCTACAATTATCGCTATTATATATACATATATATAATATTTACTTTTGTGGTTCAGTGTATTACTTATTATTAACATACTGGAAATTTTTCATTCAATATGTTATTCTTATTAATTTGATTATTGTTATTGTGATTTATTTTTAGTACTATGTATATGATATCTGTAGATAGATATTATATACATATATGTAATAGGAATTATAATATTTACATTAATATATGAATTTATATTTAATGCGCAGACCAGGAAACTACATATGCCGTATCTTTACTTTATTACCTTCTTCTTGTTTAACCTAAATACAAAACAACCGTTCATATCAGTGAGCCATTCTTTTGTCTAATAAAGGACTGAATGCGCAAATTTCTTTCTAAAAGGGTGAAGTCGGTTATTGGGATTGAGAGTGTGAGAAAAAAATACGTTTGATATCCAAATAGGGTAATGAAGGTTGATGTCAAGGCATATGAAGAGTGTTCTAGAATAAGTTACCAGCTGTAACTCATTGTTACCATCACCGTTAACTCTTACATCTGGGTTGTGACATGTCAGACGGCTGATCACATAACATAACCAAACTTCATCTTACTTCTATCGTCTTAAAACTTCATCTTACTTCTATCATCTTAAAACTTCCTTTTACTTCGATCGTCTTAAAACTTCCTTTTACTTCAATCGTCTTAAAAATTCGTCTTACTTATATCGACTTACAACTTCGTCTTACTTTTATCGTAAAACGTTTTATCGTCTGAAAACTTTGTCTTACTTCTATCGTCTTAAAACTTCGTCTTACTTCTATCTCCTTAAAACTTCGTCTTACTTTTATCCTCTTAGCTTCCTTCTAGAACGTCGCCACTCATAAAGATCATAACTTTTTATTCAGATGTCCAAATTTTTTATACTATATACCTTTGGAAAGATAAATGAAAGATCTACAACTCTTAAGAAGGCATCTTTGAAGATGTTATGGCTAACAGACCGAAGCACACTCAGTGAATATTTTCCAAATCACTACCAATCTCGTTTCTATTATTATTAAAGAAAGATGATAATTATTAATAAAAACATCACAGGCAAAAAGTTTGACATTTTACAAATTACAGGGTAATTATGGTAAAAATTCTAATTACAAATCAATGCGAACTCATTCAATTGAAGCCCGTCACGCTGAACTCGATTACTACCTCTAAGATTGTTACATCGGCTCCCAACAACTACCAGATCGAATCCACCAAAGATGCTCATGAACTCCTCCAACCCCTCAGCATTCAGTTGTTGTATATCAGTCACCTTCAGGAAAATTTCCACTTACTCCATTGTTAAATACTACGATTTGATCGTTGGGATTGCAAAGAGATGGCGTCGTGGTACTAAATCTTTCATCTTTCCTTGCAGCAAAGCTACAATTACTATGAAGAATGTTGGTTGAGTTGAGATGCTCAAATCGTAGTCTTTAACAATGGTATAGTGGAGTTTTCCCTGAAGGCTTATTGGTTAGCCCATGCATGAATCTTACAGGTAGAAATCGAGTTCAGTGTGATGCTTTTGTCTCCGCGCTTTGTCTTATTTTTCTCTTCGCTTTTCCTCATACTTTTGTCTTTCCACTTCATCCTATTCTTGCTTCTCCGCTTGCAATTCACCTTCTTCTTTTTTATTTCAAGCAGTTAACATCAATTTAAAATGAATTGAGTGATCCTTATCCGAAGAAACCACTCCGAAACGAACTGTCATCCCCTTGATGTCATTTCCAAGTCGCATTAAATTTCATTTATAAATTTCGTAATCCTTCTTGCAGTAAATGAATTTGAGAGAGGTGTGATTTTCGATCTTTTGATATTTCTTCTGGCTGTCTCAATCCGTATCTTTACTTTACAGATTATATACCTTACAGATCCACTTCTATTTAATCTATTTAATGTAGCAGTCATCATTTAATACAATGCAATTTATTCTTGAAAACCCAACATTCAGGTGTCTTCCTCTTCTCTACACATGTAAACTTTTTTAACGTTTCCCTAGCAAAATTACTTCTGCTTCACTGTATCATCTTGGAATGCTGCCCCTCATTTAATGCAGCGCAATAATCCATTTTAGCTTTGATTATCCAAAAGTTGCTAATAAGTCACATCGAAATTTCTTCCCTACCAGACGGTCCACTAGCCCCTCTATATTGAAACTTCATCAAACATTTTCTCCCTTGAAACTCAACTTCTCTCAACTACCCTCTTCTTTTGCCTTCTTCTCGTTTATGTTGACTACATTTATACTCTTTTTTTTCAAGGTTCCGGCGTTATTCTCTAGTGCATTCTTCAACTGCTGAGGTATGATCATAATTATTTTTTCTCAATTTTTCTTGACTCATTCTAGTTTTTACCGTGTATATGTAATAGAACAAAAAATCTTAAGTGGTCAATAAAGTTGAGAAATAAGCTATTTCGAGCGCAAAAGATATTTGAAGAATGCCATAAAGAGACATACGATTTTTTTTTCCAATTTTTAATATTTATAACTTCAAAAAGTTCGTTTCTTTATCTCTTGCTTATTACATTTTTCCCGATTTTATTCACTATCCCCTTTAAATTTTTTCCTCGTCTTATTATTCTGACTATATCTACACTCCACTTTTTTGAGGTTTCCTGCTCGTTCTCTGGTGCATTCTTCCACTACTGAGGTATGATCATATTTATTTTTCCTCTATTGTTCCTGACTCATATGACATATTTCGAAATATCTTAAACCAAATTAAACAATATAGAACTGTGGTCAATAAAGTTACGAAATAATTTTGATATTTATACACTGATTTGGTTATTTTCATGGCAGATATGAATTCCAGCTATTTCGAGCGCAAAAGATATTTGAAAAATGCCATAAAAGAGACATACGATCGGCAAAATGAGCTAGATGAATTACTTATTAGATACCATGCACGAAATAAAAAAGCACATAATAGTTCACATGCTCATCGCTATATCGAGATGTATGAAACTGGTCGAATGATAGAGATCGCCAACAATCTAAAAAAGATAGCCATCCAGATGAGAAAATTGTATGAGAGACAAATTAAAAAGCTTATAGATTAAGCTATCTTTAAAATTTTATGTAATTAAAATTTTTTTCCCGTTTCAATTTCAATTAAATGAACCGAACATTTTTACTGCACATTTGCACATAATTACTCTGCTAGTAAACTATAAATACTCGGTTCTTGACTGAGATTTGGCAGGCCAAATAGCTAACCATGTAACTGACAATCAGGGAATCATGTGCAGTGGTCTCAGAATGAATGGGGTAACCGCGAACCGACCAGAATGACCATTGTACTATTATTTGCCTAGACTAGTTACGTGGATGAGATAGAGATAGGAGAAGCAGAGGTGATGATGGCGTTGGATAAGAGGAGGAACGAGGCCAAAATGGGTTTCACTTTCCAAATAAACGACGCATATGGCATTACATGGAAGGTACTCAATTACATTTATAAAATGACCAAAAAGAATAACCTAACCACATTGACTACATTATTCCTAGGCCTCTTCCCCATCTTGCACTGTCCCACCTCTTTTTCTCTTTAGCTCCTAATCCTAATTAAACGAAAGAGCCGGTGAATTCATGAGAGCAGTTTCACAAACGAATGATCTTTTTCCTCTTTCCTTAACGAGAGCTTTTATCTATCTTGCATTTCCAATTTTGTTGTCAACGTATACAGCTTTATACGGTTGGCTTGTTAAAGCAGAGTGCCAGGTGATCTTGGAACTCCAGTCTCTTTTAAGTGCTAATTTGGAGATATAGCTTGGCTTGATACGTGTCTTTCTATGTTAATTCAATATGATTACTGAGCATAACTTGGTATTCTTTCACGATTTCGAGTTGTCATGATTACAAAGATAATGAATAGGAGAGTTCAAGACGCAAAGTAAAAGCATTGGAAAGCTCTTATGTCTACTTTTCAAGGGCAACCTTTCTTGCATCTCTTCTCATTGTCTTGCGTTTCTTTTCTTTGCAAGTGCAACTTTTTGACCATATCTAGTCTCAATTATCAAACTTTGATCCGGTGAAAGTTCCAGTTTTGAGAAATAACGAATTAACATGCTTTAAAACATTATGTACTTGATTAAAGTATAGGGAGGGCTTTGACTTCGGACAGGTCGACTACTTTCTGTTATGAATGTAAATAGTATACCAACTTTGCAATGTGCTGACTTTTAGTGGGCTGTTGTTGTCAAACATGGTGTGCTTTGCACACAAGTAATTATTCCACCTACACGTCAATGAGAGGATCAAATTCCCACAATTTCCTTCAGCTTTCGTTTTTAGCTACATTCGAAATCGGAGGCTCATCCCCTGTCCATTTTTTTCTGTCCTACTATATTCACTTTACATCTGAGCCATTCACTCATGTAGGTCAGGATAGAAAAAAATGGACGGCGATTTGAGGGGCCGAAATAGAAAGAATTTTTCCTTATCTCGTTAGTTTTTATTAAGTTATAACCAAAAAGTGCAGTATAACACGTAGTGAGTGATTTCATTAAAGCACATCAGTTATGTGAACCCCGGAGCAAATGGCGCCGGACTAGTTTGAAATCTTTCAGCAATTAGCTTCAACCTTAATCATTGACATGATTACGTAACATATGAAACATCACTTTTTTAACTATACATTTGAATACATACACAGACTTTTTTCATACATACATACTGAATTTAATATAAAAGAAACGAGTAAACAGAAATTATAAATTGTTAGTTAGTACAAATCTAAGAGTGAATTAAAAAAACAACAAATTACTATATAACGGGTAAACGAGTATGAGGGGTAGTATCTCCATACCCGCCCCGATACCCGGCAGGTATTTTTGTTAACCCTGCATATCCGCCCCACGGGTAAAAATTTGCTCCCCGTATCCACCCCGTTCGGATAATTTTATCGGTACCCATCAGATTCAGATACAATTGCCATCCCGTGAAACATCACTTTTTTAACTATATATTTGAATACCTACACATCTCAGACTTTTTATTTCGGAACTTGCACCATATTAACACCAAATATTACCATAACTGAATAATATATTTTACGACGTGACAATCCTTAAATATAGAAAATTTTAATAATCTGTGCAGGATGTGAAATAGTCATCTTCTGCGTGCCTCCAACTAGCGTCCCCAAGTCCTGGTCTCTATCCAACTTGGTCGTTTAGACACTAAAAAAACAAAAGTGAGAGGCTTGGAGTTTTTTCTTTCGTCTTTTGCTTCCAGCATTGCTCATCTATTGCTGGCCTTTTGTAATCATGACTCCTTTTGCCATCATTACCATGAAAAGCCTCTCTTTTGCTTTCATATTCAGATTCAGAAACTAATGACACCTCCCCCATCTTTATATTCCTCATTCTTCTCTCTTCATTTCCACAAAGATTTCTTGGTCTATAATCTTCATAAAATCCATCTTTCTCTACCTCTTCTTTCTTTACCAGATATCAAAATCTCATACTTATAATCCTCATCCACAGCAGAAACTATAACTTTGTTAGAGTTCAAGAAAAAAATGTACATGAACTCTTCCAATATGAACTCATGCAACTACTTAAACATTGGTAATCTACAGTCTTTAAAAAGACACAAGGCACGACGATGTCGCCGCCTTAGCAGGTGAGTTTCTTCATAATTTATATGTTGCCATGTATATACTGCAACTGTGTGCATATAAATCTGAAAAGGAAATTTGTGTATGTATGTGCAGTTACAGGTGGAGAAGGGCTCTAAAAGAAGAAAAGGAGAAGAAGATGAGAGCAACGAAAACAGAGATGAAAATGAAGAACTTGAAACTGTACATGGAGAACAAAACCATACTGGAAGAGAACGAGAAGTTGAGGAAGAGAGCACTTCTTCTTCACCAAGAGAACCAAGCTTTGATGTCTCGTCTCCAAAACAAGTGCTTCGAACGTCTCTAGTTACCTCCCAACAACAGTTTCAACCACTAGACTACAGCGAACTATTTTAGTCTCTATCTTACATATATATTCCTTTTATTTCTCTTTTCAGTTTCTAGCTTTGATCCATGCATGTCGTTAATTAGATTATAAGTTTACATAGATTTTGGAGGGGAATAAACAAGCTTCTGAAATTTTCTGAATACTTCGTGTACAAGTTTAATTAATTTTGTAGTCTCCAAAACAAGTTCTTCAATAATTAATTATTTAGTTTGTTTTTGTGCTAAAATTATGAAAATTATTATTTACCTACAAATTCAATTGCTGAACTAAAGATTTCGATAGTGGGTGGCATTTAGGAGAATAGATGAAGTTAGTGATTTTCAGGTAACGTACAAACCACAAGTTGATGAACATTCTTATTAAATCTCAATGTCAAGTGATGGCTTTTATTTTATTTTGTTGGAAAGCTTTTTTTGATAAAAGGGAAATAGCTAGTACAAACTACATTACAAAACGGAGAGAACAGACTCCCGATAAATTCTCTAAAAGGATCCTGTGGCACTCAATAGGTGTAGTAGTAAAATAAGTAACGGCATCTGCCAGCTGCTCGGCATAATGAACAAGTCAGTCGGCACATCTGTCGCTCTCTTGATACACATGACGATAAACAACAGTTCAGTTTCTAATGTCCATTTACGAAAAGGATAAGAATCAAACCTTTCTAAATCTTAAATTGATTTTCATCTGCCTATTTAGCTCCATCACCGTGACTGAAGTTGGAGCCCAATTTAAATAAAGAAAACATGAAGCAAAACTATGTCATTGCAGTTATCCCCAGGCTTCTAAACCCAAAAGCCAAATTTACATATGAAAATGGGAAAAGGATAGCTATTTTTGTAGTTCTGGTTCCAATTTAAATAAAACAGAACCTATCTAAAATAGAAGAATGAGGATGAAATTTCATCCTTCGCATGAACATGATTCTCTCTGTCTTATTATTATTTTTCTAAATAGCATAGATCTTCGGATAAATAGTTTTAATATTGTGATCCCAACTTAGGCTAATATACTAAACTAATAATAATTTCAATAAAATAATAAAATGATGCTTTTAAAAAAGCACCTATATAATTTTATGCTATCATTTATATCATAAATTAATAATTTACTAAAATTACATATATAAAATTAGTAGTTATTATAATTTTCTTAAATATAATATTTTTATGACATTTTTTTGAGATTCAAATCTAATTGAAATATATTTCTCATTTTTGTTTGGTAAATTAAATTTCAAATATATAATTTTATTTAATTTTAAATATTAATTATAGCTATTAAAAATATCAATCAAATGCTCAACTTCTAATTTGTTACGAATCTAATCTAAATTTAATGGTACTGATGTGGAAGATTATATAATTAAATTGATGACTTTACATATTAGTATACATATAGCATTTACATAATATACACTACAACAGAACAGGTTATAGGCGACGAAAACTTTCATCAAGACAAAACATCATCGGCAAAAACATTTAGTGACGAAAACAAATCGTCGCACAGTCACTAATTTACAGTGGCAAAACATTATCTGTGACGTTTTTCTAGTCTTCCGTCACAAACCGTGATAGGTGACGAATATAAAAATGGTCGCAATTGATGCATTGCGATGTTTATTGTTTGTGGTGAAAGCTACACGGCGACAGATTTATTTTTTTGTAGCTAAAATGATTTAGCGACCATTAATTTTTGACAGTGAAATATATTTAGCTCATTTTTTGTAACGTAGGTAAAAGTTATTGGTGACCATTCAAAGAACGTAGCAAAAAAGTTTTGATGACGATTTGTAGCTGTAGTTAAAAAGTTTTGATGACGATTTGTACGATTTTATAATTATAGCCAAAACATTTTGATGACGAATATTTATTTTTTACAACAATTTATCATTTAATTGTAATTATTAATTAAGTAAACTAAAATATGAGCAAAAATAATTAAAAATAGATGCAATTTATATAAAAAGTAAAATGTAATTAAATGTTAATTACAAAAGTTAAGAAAAACATTTATGTACAAACTAAGACTTCTCTTCATCGTCTCTACTACTTACATAATTTAACTCAAGCATTCGTTTGATTTTAATCTTGGTCAACTGTTTTTTAGTACATTCTAATTTTTTTCATTACGTTGTAAATTTTGTTCAGTACACTCTAACTTTTCTTCTGTATGATCTAACTTTTCTTCCTTACATTGTAACTGAGCCTTAAGCAACCGGTTCTCCTCTTGAAGCGCCGTTATATATGATGGTTGTGATTATGATGAACCAAGTGGCTTAGGCCATGCCCAAGACCTTTGATGTACCCTAATCCTGTACTAAGGACATTATTCCAAATGTCATCTACGTTTGGCTCATTTCTGTCAAACAATAATTTTTGCAACAACTTTTGCATCTTATCCTAAAATTTAAAATCAAGATTTTATTCAAATATTATTAGTTAGTATTACATAAATAAAGAAACTTATAGTTTCTAAATTTTTTTTACTTACATAATTATTCTGTACTTCTTCAGACATCCAGCCTTCACCTTCCTTATAGTGGTTCAATTAGTAGAATATGATCTTATCACACTCTTCTCCAAGTAGCTGATTCTAACTCTGTTTTATAGAGAAATAAATTCAAAAAAAATAGATAATATTGAATTTACTAACATAATAATAACTTTTAAACGAAGAAATTACAATTTCTTTTCTTATTACAACAAATGATTTGGAGTCGGTGTTGTGAGGAGTTTTCATTTTTCCTCTATAAACCTTGGCTTTCTCACACTTATCCTAAACAAAGAAAAGAAATAGTCATTAAATTGTGTAACAAAATTAATGGAAGAAAATGTGAAGAGAAAGAATACAAACCTTAACCTTGGCAGAGGCTCAATAATCACACATCTCACTCCAATTTTCTGGAGTCGCTCATTTGGGAACATGTCTCCTTGCCTCCTCATCCGTAGGAAAAGACTTGTAGTACTTATAGAGTCAATAACAATGATCCTTCGCCCTTTGTTTCAACAGTGAACTCATACAACTTGAAACTTCAGGGTTCTCAATATGGACGATATTAAGTTTTATCTATGAACAATACGTATAAGTTAAATTAATCTTTAAATAAGTAAAAAATACATATAATTAAATAAATACAAAAATTACCTTTGTCCAAAGCATTATGTAGCAAGTTGTCTTCCTTCAACTACCTGGCATGCTTAAGGGAAGACAATTCATTCCTGACAACTACTCCTAACAAACTTGACAATTTTGCTGATTGGATCTTGTTAACAGGACGACGTTGCATAAGGTCAATAAGCATAGACAACTTGTTGTTCATTACAACATTCATGCATTGCAACTCAGAACTTTCAGTGATACCTTTACTTCTTTTTCTTATGCAGTATTGGAACCTGACAATAAAAGAATAATGATAAAAGAAAACACATTAAACATGTAAATATATATTTAAGCAAAAGTGTAATTATAGGTGGTCAAGATAAACAGACCTAAAGATCCCTCAACAGTATTTGAGGTAGATAAAGGTTGTTGCTGACTACCTTCATTGTTGGATGAACTGGGTGTTTGTTCGATAGGGTTAGATTGATATAGTTGTTGTGGGGCCAAATCAATTTCGCTAGTAGCCACCTTCTTTCCCTTGTTTCTACCAGGTGCCATTATATTGAATATCTATAAATGAAATATCATTATTACTCATAAAAATAAGTAAAACATGAACATTCCACAATAATATAACTCAAACATGAACATTTCGCATAAATATAAGTCAAACATCAACATTATGCAAAAAATAAGTTAATCATGAAAATTATGCATAAACATAACTCAAACACCAACATTCCACGTATATACATAACTCAAACACCAACAATCCGCATAAACA
Organism: Erythroxylum pelleterianum; assembly: GCA_027563865.1. Classification (NCBI taxonomy): domain Eukaryota; kingdom Viridiplantae; phylum Streptophyta; class Magnoliopsida; order Malpighiales; family Erythroxylaceae; genus Erythroxylum; species Erythroxylum pelleterianum. The sequence continues at coordinate 20,870,436 of JAOQMR010000004.1, forward strand.
TAGCTAAAAGAATAACATTTGCATAATCATTATTCAAACACAAACATCCCGTATAACATAAAACACACACCAACATTTCACATACTATAAAACACACACCAACATTCCGTATAACATAATTAAAATAACAACATTCCGTATAACATAACTAAAACACAAACATTCCACATATATCTATAAATGAAATATCAAAATTCCACATAAATATAAGTAAAACATTAACAATACGCATTACATAAGTGAAATATCAGCAATACAGATTAACATAGGTCAAACATCAACATAACATTTCAAACAATATAATCAATTTATTTATCTTTACTCGTCATAATCATAATTTTGAAAATCATGATCATTAATTACATTATCATTATACTTTTCATCACTAATATATTAAGCCAAAGTATCATCATTCTCACTTAATTCATCCTGAGTATAATCTTCATCTCTTTGCACGATAAGATTGGCTTGTACTTTATCCACTTGTACTATATTTAGATCAGCATCTCTCCTATGGAATGATAATATATCTGCGTCTTCTATTCGAATGGCTTCCTTATTCAACTCCAATTCAATCTCTTAATATACTTCATTGCCATCCTCACTCATTTCACCATTATTCCTTTCATAAAAATCAAAGAGATTTTGATGTTGAAACTTTTAAATAACCTTCCAATTATTACCCAATACAGTATCGTTAAGGTAGAAAACTTGCTTCCCTTGACTTACAAGGACAAAAGGGTCATTATCATACCATGTCTTACTAACATTGATGCTAGTAATATTATCGTTCACTTTCATGTCAGTAAAATTAAACCATTTGCACTTAAATAGAACATCCTTCTTATCCTTTGCGTTCACACTTTATCCAAACACAACCTCGAGTACTATAAAAGCAAAACATATGGTAGACATTAATTGGACGACTTACCTAGACAGACGGACAGACAATCGTAGAATACAAAGAAGAACGATAAGGTAGATTATCGATGCTCTAAAAACAAACGACATCCTACAAACAAGACAATTTCTTGTTTCACATAATACACTTGTTCAAAAACTACAATTTTTGGACACATAATTAGTAACTTACTGTTAATAAAATTGTGGCAGTGATGGTCTCACGATAGTTTGTGACTGAGGAAAACTTCAATCGAGAGTGAGAAGTCAAAGGAACCGATCTAAGAGTGACATTAGAGATACAAATTGAATTTTAGTCGAACATCTTATAAGCAGTAGTTAAACAAGGTTCCTGACATCAAGATTGCATTTTCAAAGTGAAAATATATGTATACTGAATAAATTTAGCTCAAATAGTAAACAAGTATTGTACATTTTCATCTATACATTTGTGTATGTTCTCAATGTATACTTAAATTTAATCTAGGGTTCTCTCCAGCCCCCCTTCTCCAATGGCGATCCTTATGAGCTAATTATTTTACACTTTTTACTTAATGTAGCTCGTTACAAAATGGCTAGGAAGAGGAATTTTCCTCTGTTCTTTGTTTACACTATCAAAGTTTCCTGCCTCTATGGAAAAATGGTGGTTCTGTTAGTTATGGACCACCTTTGAGAACCTATATGGAAGGCCTAATTGGTTAAAAATTTTCAAGCCTTTTGTCTGCTTTTACTCCACTATTTATCAATGACTCTTTCTTTCCTAACCAATCCAAGAGTCCTTGTAGTAGGTGGTGACAAGGCTTTAAAGCAAGACCATTTTTATCACGACTCTAGGATTTGAAATATAGCTACCTTATCTGTAGAGCTAGCAACTTAGTCTATTCCTAGGAATTCCCCTTATCGTCTACCTTCTAAACTTTCCAATAGGATTCCCCTTCAAAGCTATTGCTATTAATGATAAATTCTTATATGAAATTTTATAGCATTATTGTACTTTGAAGTTTAAGATTTTTGTGGCAAGTGTTGCTGATATAGAAGCCTATAATCTTTGGTTGGAAAAGAGCTACTAGCAGTTGGTTTGTCACTCAGATTTTGCAATCCTTAAAAGTACTTTTATTGCTCTAGCCTTTTATAAATCATTAAATTTTGATCTCTTTAACTGACTTGCACTGCATCAGATTTTAAACATTTTAGATGTTGAAGACAAAGAAGAGGAAAATACTACTTCCCAAAAAGAAGTAAAGTAGTTGCAAGTTTTGCCACTAAAAGGAAATTCAAAGAGAAGTCTCCATCAGCTTTGAGCTCCATGAAAACAAGACACCACTCTTGAAGAAATCTACTAGAAAATCAAGGTGCTTTACCACTAAGCTAATTAAATAAGTTGAAGTCACTATGCCCATTATTGGGGAAACTTCCATTAAAGATAAAAGTTCTCTCTCTTAAGAAGCTTGTTGAAGACATCAATTATTGTACCCTAATCATTTCTAATTTCTTTTATTTTATTCTTAATATAAATTAATACCTTCAACTTTCTTCCATATGTGACCAAATATCATATCTGCCACCACCTTCCCTCTCACATGAACCAAAATCTAGGAAAGTTAGAAGTTCCTTGGAACCAAAGAACACACAAGTAACTTCGGCAAAGGTAAAGCAAGAATTCCCTCCATATTTATAAAGATTCCAAAATTGTTGACAAGCTCTTTTATATCTTGTAGGTAGGAGATGTTTAGACAGCAACAACAATTTTTAAGGAAGTTTTGATCTAAACTTCCTAGACATCTCACCTAATAATCGTTCCAGTGCTATGTCATCAATTAATTGTGAGGAGTTGGGAAGATTCAGGGAGTCACTGAAGCTCACAATGTAGAAAAAGCTCCAATTCTTTATTGAAATTCAATATAACTATTTTCTAAGTGTGCTATCTTATTTAGGTTCTATGACCTAGTCGCCTGCCATTGGAGGACTTCTAAATAAAGCTGAAAAGTATTCTCCTTCTTTGAGAAATCATATGATGACTAATTTGTTTACTCTAAGAAACTACGTATTTCATAGAAACACCAAGAGGATTATGAAGCAGAGTAAGCGAAAAGTAAAAATCTCCTAGCAAAAATTTAAGAACTAAAGAAAGAATTCAGCCCCTTGGAGGATCAGATTGTTGAACATGAAAGAGCCATCAAGTTAAATAGGTATAAGCAAGAGACTCTAAAATAGGAAGAAAAAAAAGGCAACTTAATCAGGAATTCAACAAAGTTAAGCAGGCAACTAAAGAGTTAAGAAAATCATTAGTGATATAAAAGGAAGATGTCAGCCTTTAGAAACAACAAGCCTAACAAGCTAAAGAAGATAAAGTTTTCGACATTAAACAATAGGATGAGATCCAATCTTTTGACTTAGATCAACTTTGAATTCTCTATACCATTTATGAATAGTTGACCATAAGTTAGCCTATTTGGTTTTGAATTTTATGTTCTTTAGAATTTTATGTTCTCAAAAGCATCAGGAAGTCAGTGTGGACACTTCACCACAAATGAAACTTCTCAGGTAGTTGGTAGAATAACAGAAGGGCAGTACAAAACCATCAGAATTGGAGGTATTAATTTCAACATAGAGACTCTTGTGCACCTAATCATGCACTTTAGACTTTTGAGCTCTATATCTTCAATTAAAGATGTACTACACCTTCTTAGAAAACCAGTTCCAATGCTACCTAGACTTGATGATCTTGATCTCTCTGAAGGAAACCTATCGTTCAAACCTCTTGTTTTCACAATCATTGAATTAGATGTGTTACCTTCAGAACCATTTGTTACTACAAACTTCCATCCACCAAGAACACCCCAACATGATCCTACTATTGGTTTGGAAGAAGTTAGTCACATACAGCAGAGGAGTCATGAAGCCTTAGTCAAGGAAATTGTAGAAATTCATGACAAGGTTGATGAACTGCATGACTCAGTAGGTGATTTACATGAGGAAGTAGCTCATTTACGACTTTCTATAGAAGAAGACCTCAAGTTAAGCAGCACTGATATGCAACGAATGTTCTCTAAAATTATGAAGCATTTTCGATGAAGATTTTTTATTAATAACAAATAGGGAGAGAAGAGGAGAGGAAGGGAAAGATAGGAGAAGAGCACAGGCAGAAGAAGAAAGAACATGGGGAAACTAGAGACAAGAAAAAGAAGATAGTATTAATTACAATTTTTTCAATTGTATATCTTCTTATTCGGTATATAAATAATACTCGATTATCTTTCTAAAATTATAATTATTTGTTATCATCAAAAAGGGGGAGATTGTTAAGTCAAAATGACGTCATGTCTAATAATTTTGGTGACAATCAAATAATAATAATATTAGTAATAAATGAACTATTTTGATAAGTGTGTTAAGCATGCAGCAAAACACAAAAGAAACGCGGCAAAACACAGAAGATACAAAATACAGAAGATACAAAACATAGAAGAAAGAAAACATAGAAGGAAGAAAAGACAGAAGAAGAGTAAAAAACACAAATAATACGAAGACGAAGACACAATAGTACGTCGGACAGTTAGTCAGTTAGAGTTAGTTATAGAACTCAACTGAATAACGGTTTTTACAAAAAATAAGAAGCAGTTGGATACGAAGACTATAAATACAAGTCGTAGTCGAAGACTGATCAAGTTGTTGAACAAGTTTTTGAGAACATTAGTTTTTGAACTTCAACGTTTAGCTTTCAAGTTAAAAATTCCATATTCGTTATGCAAAACACGAGAGCAATCTTTACTGTAACAAAGCTCGCAATATCTTTTTAGTGAGAGAAGGAAAAGTTAAAAGCCTAAAGAGGCTAAGAGAGTGAAAACAATACTTTGTGTAAGAGACCTAAAGAGGCTTTTTAAGGGGAAAGAATACTTGTACATTTGGTGAAGATTAGTGAAATCTCAGAAGAATTATGAGGACTGGACGTAGCCCAAGGTTTGGGGTGAATCAGGATAAAATCATTATGTCCATCTTCTAACTCTCTACTTTAATTTCTATTGTTTTTATACAAGTATATAGAATTCAACTGCGATTTAATCACGTAGATATTTTCATATAAATATTGTGATATTCACTTAATAGCTTTGAAAAAGTTAGTTTTCAAAGAAATATCAAAGGAGCTTGTATTCACGAAAAAGGATACACAATTCAAGGGGCTTGTATTCACGAAAAAGGATACACAATTCAACCTCCCCCCCCCCCTTTTGTGCATTTTGTATACTGTACGTAAAGTCTATACTAACAAGTGATTTACTTCAAAGAGATTAGGTAGTTTTGAAACTTGATATTCTTAAGAGCCATTTTACTTCTATAACACTTAGCGATAAGTTTAACTGGCTTTTGTTAGAGTTTGCTTCTAACTCAAAGAGATATTTGAATACCTTCAAGCATGATATAAGGGTATAGATGGACCTATCATTGGCCTTGTAGAAAACAAGAAAGTCATTTGCAAAACAAAAGTTAGTAAGACCAATAAAAAGTTTGGACTTAGGGAGATATAGTAATTGATTAGACTGGATAGGGCCTCTATGCATAAATTTGAAGAACAATCAGAACATTCATGTAATACAGAATAAACTATATTAACATATCGAATAACTAGTAAAAATTAAAAATATAAAGAGGCTCTTAAAGGATCCTTTATAAGAAAATAAATGTACTTCTAGAAGACCAATTAAAAATTGAATTATTATGAAATCTTCTAAATATCTAAAGCTATAAATGAATTTTAATTTTGCTATGTATTCAATCATAAAGAAATTAAAAATCTTCTTATAATTCGATATTGTGATTGTAATTCTATTTCAAGCAACCTAGTCCAACGCAGGATTGAAGTCGATAGACTGATTCAAATAGAAACTAACAATAAGTTTATAGTTTACGCCTACAAGTAAGCTAAAGTGAAAATGCATGTTGTTAACTTGCTATAGGTCGTTAAATGGGACAACTCGAGGACCCGAGAATCTTAACGGACTATGACAATCCTGGAACCTTCAATTTTTACCCTTGCTCATTTTGATGTCCCAATAAATTTTCGTTTTATAATTAAAATTTTCAATATAAATCAAAGTTGAAAACGTGAAGATAATAGCAAAAAAAAAAAAAAAAAGCAGTCTTGAGTCATTTCTAATGTGCTGATGCCTGATCTTTTACGGCCTGTTTGAATTAAAGAATAGAATAGGTAAGGGATAGAATAGTTATTTCTAATAATAGAAAAGTTTTTCAAGTGGAGGACAAGGATAAAACTTGTATTTTCTAACAGATTTATTTCTTCTATAGAACCAAATGTCAAATGTCCGCAAGTTGAGAATTTGACCCTCTTATAAATAAAATTTCAGGTTAAAAAAAAAGCTACTTTCTTATGGTTTAATTAATTTTAAAATTTTAAAATTTTTATTTTCCAAAAAGTTATTACCTTTTGTTTAAAAATAAACTAATCAAATATCATTACCATATCAGTTATTATTAAATAATTAACTATAATATAAATAAACAAGTAATTTAAAATAATTATAACTAATTATCAATTTAAATCAAATTTTATTGATTTAAATTGAGCTTAAGAGTTAGATTAGATTATAATTTTAAAGATCAAAAAATTTCTTTGATCAAAGTTTTCTTAAGAAAACAATAACCTTTACCTTCAAAAAATCTTTATCTTGATCAAAGAATTCTTAAGAAAACAATAACCTTTACCTTCAAAATCTTTATCTATGTGATCATACGGTAGAGATATCATTAGGTCGAGTCGAACCTAGGCTGTTCCTGGTTAACCCACGGCCCGATAGACCGGAATGGGTCGATACCTAACCCATCATATATATATTTTTAAAAGAAACGTCAAAAACGTCATTTTTGAAATAATAAATGGGCCACAAGTCGAGCCACTATTGGCCTATGGCCTGATCAACCTGGACCAGGCTCTTTGTAACATCACTACATACGAGAGGATCTTATAAAGTAGGGAAACATAGTTGCAAATCTCATACCTAAGTTTTCCCGACCTTGCCCTTCCCGTAAAATTCAATACAAGGTTGTTTTCGCGACTTTGCATTGTAATAGAATTAAAATCACACCGTGCTCCTTCATGTTTCAAGCCAAATCAACAAGCCTTTTGATTATTTCTTTCCAATCTCATTGCTTCGTATTCTCAGGATCTTATGCAAATACCCGCGTGCATATTTACTTCAGTGAAATGAGGAAGACATTACTTGTACGAGAATGGCATAGAAGTTCTTGAAACCAACCGACTAAACAGTAGGCAGAAAGTAAAAGAGAACTTTTATGAACTTTAACAAGCAGAGACACTAAGAAGGGAAAAACAAGAAAGCAAGAAAATTGCGCACCTAAATGAACAAAAATTACAGGTGAGTTATTTTCTTTCAAAAAATATTAAACTGGGATTAGCGTTTCCAATGTAATATGTGCACCATTGTCAACAAAGAAACGTGCGTAATAGCTCCCAAACTACAACGAGCTGGTTCTCATCTGCCTTTAAAAAGCCACTATCAATGGCATTGGTACGGAAAGAGCACCCCAGACCTGACTAATTGAGTCACGCGTTCATCATCCAACATTAATCACCTTGCAGGCAGTAAAGCTGACGGATATTCCCTGAAGCTGTGCTCCAAACACAAAATGTGCTGACACCAATTAGTAAATTCATAGATATACAGTTGTTAAGACAAATTCGTGAATCTCAAGATCCCTAAGGGTAGACTGTAGATTCGAAAAACCTTGCAATAATGCATGGTTTCTGTAACCTTGGTTGCTTCAACAATTTAGGTAAACATCATCAGGTCAGGGTTTATGATTTAGCCTCACAATAAGTCTTAAAATTTGATACATATTGATTAAAAAGAGACCACAAAATGCTTAGATTAAATCTCGCTGTAACGAATGAGTATGAGATGAATACTACAAGCATCTCAGGAATGTATTATGTACTCGATTGATTCCTAACAAATTAATCAGTTCAAGGGCTGACATCCCACCCGCAAAAACAAGTTGCTTTTCCATCAAAGTTTCCCAATAACAGTGTCAATTTCTCCCAAAACTGACATACCGCTATATATAGTATAATCTATAATTACCATGTTTCTGACAGAGGTAAGCTTTCTACATGAAGGCCGATGTCAATTCAACACATCATACTGGACTTAGAGAGCAAAGCAGCACTTTTGTTCTCTGGAAAACCTAGACAAATGAAATACGCACCTTTTCTACCAAATATAACTAAGAAACTCCATGACTATTTGAAAACAACGAATTTTTTTGCGTTCCCTATTCAGGACATATTCATAAAGGAAATAATAGTAGGTCTTCAACTTGCTCCACCAATTCAAAATAAGTTCTTACGATGGGGAGATGCTTAAAGCAGGTTGAAAATTTGAAGCAAAAATATAGCATTACTATGGAGCTGCTCCTCAAGAATAGCTGCAAAATCAGCAAATGAAACGGAAATACAAAAGAAATTTACTTTGTTTGATATAGTCTACTGCACCTACAGAAGGTTAAGCAGGATTTGAGGGATTATTTTTGTTTCTAATGGTCAAGCTGATTAAATATAGTTTAGGTATTAAAAGCTCAATTAAGAATGTGTACTCTCTACAAAAACATTTCATTTCTAGCATATTACAGCGAAAATAATGAATAGCCAGGGCTTGACATTAAAATTACCATATAACCAGTCCTTGAATAAAAGATGAAGCGCACATGACAACTCCCGCTTTCTATTTTCCTCAAGAGGTGCTTCCCTCAATAACTGCTTCACCTCCCCCAAATTCTTTTGCTGAAACATTGCAAACGATTCACCGATTCAAATGTCAGACCAATGTACATTTTATTATTACATACAGCAATTCTTAGAAACAAATCTACAGCTCTTGTTATAATCAGCACCAGTTCACATACATTTCTCTGCTGGGATGCCATGTATATGTCTGGCAATGGAAATGGGTTATCCTTTGTAGATCCACAGGCTTCACCTCCAAACCAGCTAGGAATCTATGTAACAGGAGAAAAACAAATACAACCAAATCTTAGTTGATCCCTAAATCATTACGAGGGAAGTTCTAGAAACATTAAGACTACATTAACCCCCTACCCCAAAAATTCAACCCACTAAAAATAAGGGTAAAATGATAAAAGAGGATAAATACTGATATTGATATGGACAGACAAAAGCTCGGCACTAAGAATAAATCGAAATGATCCAATACCAAGATTCAGATTGCAAGAGTGCAAGATAGAATCAAATGGACAAAACAAGCAAAGTTCATCAAATCAAAAGAAATATTCAGCTTCCATTAACAGATGTTGGAAAGCATTTTCTCTATGAGAAAAAATTAATCTGCATAGCATACCAAGAAATTAGTGAATTGCTCAGGTTCCAGGCACGTTGCGGTCTCTGATTGAACTTCGGATGTGCCTGCAGGATGAGACAATGAATCATGTGGATCAACCACCCCCAATGTCACGGGTTCATTCCACCTGTTGATAGTTGCTTCAATGCCAGCTTCTGCCATGTGCTCCTCCAGTTCTGAGTAATAAGTATTGTATGGTGCCACCTGTTTTGAAATGTCAAATATTACCAAACATAGAGTCAATCACTATGGTGGCTTAGTGCAAACCTTCAAAATGTAAAGATACAACTGCTTTGACTAAACTTGTGGAGGCAAATCTTCAGATAGACATGAACTTTCAAAAAATTATGAGCATATTATTGGATCAGATAGCCAAAAGAGAATCAACCTAACTTGTTATTGACTATAAATAAAAAGCTTCTGCAACTAAATTTGACAACAATCTAAAACATCATATGCCACCCAAAAGCAGAACTTCAGGTTTTTACCTTGAATCCCCGGACAAAAGGTGTAAAGTCTATCCCGTTAGGGCAGCTAAAAATCTCCAAAAAGAAGTTCAAGGATCTTTATGTTTGAAATAAGATTAGTAAAAACATGCATCCCAGAACAATTTCCCTCAAACTTCATTTTATAGCTATGGAGCAGTACAAACATAATGGAAACCAACGCACTACAGCACATTACATATCACATGAAATGGGGACAAAATAACCTGCAACTTATGGTTATCACCAACAATTAGTGGTTGCTGGTTTACTCCAAGAAAGAACACACATTCACGACAATTGGCGATACAGACTCGTTTTGCTGCTGCAATAACATGAACTCGCTCACAATGTTCAATTTTTACAGCCTGTAAAGACATCAGCAAAATCTAAGGCAGGCATATATGTTTCATATTTATCCAGAAATCAGATGACACATTTATAAAACCAAGGCATAAGTTATCAAGAAAAATAATTGCTAACACTGCAAATGCTTGTGTATTGTGTTTCTATGTAGTGAAAATGTATAGTTAAAAATGATTCCTATTGCTGGATTCTCTCATACTTGGTTTACATGCCCCAATAATCTCATACAACACTGTTAATGGTCATGATAATACTCTTCATTTGCTGTTGGTTTCTCGTCATGCCTCATGTTATTCTTTTAGATCACAGATTCTTGAAATCTCTGTTATGCTGCTGGTAGATCTGTTTTGGCTTCATGTATTAGCTGACTAGTCCAATTTTAGTGCTCCTTAAGAAGGAAAATCCACACTATCAAATGCAAATTGCAGTTCATGTATTTGCAACAGAAGTCATTTCACATATTCAAAGAGCAAAAATAATCTTCTTCAATCAGGTACAGATACATCTTGGAAATTCCTTTCAAATTTATGATGTTAAAAAATGTTAGGATGTGATCAACATAAATATGAACTAGATAATGTACAGGATCAAGAATGCAATACACTAACATTTTCCTGATTCCATGACTTTTCATCACAAATTAATTACCAGAACTCATTTTTTATAGAAGTGTATTATGGGGTCTTTCATCATATTGAAACTTGATCAGCTACAGCAAACACAAGAATTTTTCTTTTGGTCCACTTTTAAGAGTTCAAGATAAACATGCTAATGCATGCTCAACATCATCTAAATACATAATAGGGGATCAGGCGACGAAGTTCATTTAAAACAGATGATAATGAGTAAATGCTAAAAAATTAAAACAAAACATAATTTCAGAATTACCTTGCCAACAGCTCCAAGGACTATAGTAGAATCAGAGCATCCATAGACAGTTGCATATCTCAAAGGTTCTAAGATGTAGATTACAGAATCATGACAGTTGAGAACCTGGAATTGTACGAAAGTGTGCACATAGCATAAAAGGCAAAGCAAGCATAAAAGTTCACTTGATGGGGAAGACATATTATCATACAACCCAAACAAAATGCCAGACTGGTTCAAATTAACACAAGAGTTTATAAGAGGAACAAAAAGTCTTGAATATCTCAGTCGGAAGCATTTATTTGGCAGTATTAGGCGCTGGAATGTTAATAGCAGTAATTGCTCTACTGCTACTCCTTTACTATGGCAGTACTTTAGCAGCAATACTTGCAGTCTTCAACTGCAGAAGCCTTGTTTATCAGTGGTAAAGTTAAAGAACTCTTTGTTTAGCTTATGTCTTATGTATCAGGAGGTTTCCCTTGTCCATAATGTTTAAATGCTGGAGCTCAACAAAATAAATAAATAAATAAAGAACCATTAAGAATCAGAATTCAAAGGTATTATAAACTTCAAGTTTTTGTTAATGACAATATGTGTTTACTTTACAATATAAAGTTCGTTTTCTTAATTTTTATTCCAAAAAATATATATAAAGTTCATTTTTCTGCCACAACAAAACAATATGTTTTTCACACAAGTTATTGTCAAGCAATTTAAAGTTGCAAAATTACTACTCACTGAATATATAACCACAAGAAAACATTATATTCACATAACAACAGACCTTTACAGAGGAACCTCTAAGCTCCGATGCATGCTTCACAAACGATGCTTTCGAGATCCCCTCTATAAAACTGGAACCTCGAGGAGTTGATGAGGCCTTAAGCGAACTTGCACAGGCCTCAGTCATGGCAACATCCTGATCAGATGTACTTGGTGGGCCATTTTCTTTTGCGGAAATTCTTTCAGTAGCATGTTCCAAAGCAGAGGTTATATTCTGTGAAATCCAGTCAAGGACTTGTGCAGAAGTTACAGGAACGGCAGGCATATCAGGATCAGAATTGGCAAAAAAGGGAGCATATTGACTTAAAGGAACACTTTCAGATCCCTTATCACCAAATTGAATTAGAAACCCAAGGTGCTCAAATCCTTCAACTGTCAAGACCTAAAACAATATTGTTTAAGCTAGAAATTTAAGCAAAGCTGGGGAAATACAAATGAGTTGGAGATGTTGAAGGAAAAAAAAAACTGTTATGAAAAATCACACAGAAATTCCTTTAAACAATGTTCCCTTTAAAAGTAAAAATACTTTTCATGCAGACTTTATTCAAGTGATAATTGGACAAGTCTAAAGAAATTGAAAACAAACAAAATTAGTAACTATATACAAGTCAACCAAACAGGGCACATAAAAGTTTAATGTTTAAGTTCATCCTTAAACTTAGAAGAGGACCTCAATATTTCATTAAAACACAATTGACCTAAATTGCAGAGATTTCAACTGGGAAGTCACAATGTGTCAGCAGGTTAACAACTGATGCTATACTTTTCAACTTGCACTGATTTGCACAAAAGTTTAAATGAGAATGAATATTTCTGTTTCCCTTTCTTAAGCAAACAAGTAAAAATATTAGAATTAAAGATATTTTCACAAAAGTAAAAGAAAAAAGAACCTATTCCATCTACAGATTACTGAGGTCCCATGTAAATTGGTACAACCTTGTTTGGAAAAACGGCTTTATTTTTTAGTTTTACATAAAACCCTAATGTATGGGTTTGACAGACACTAAACCAAACTTTCCTTTTTCAACATCTCTATCGAAAAGGAAAACATCTACCAATAAATCTTGAGACAAACCCAGGTACACGAAAAAAATTAGGCATATCATGATGATAATGGAAATACTACTCACAGACAACCAAAAACCTAAACGGCTGATTGTTTTCATCATATGGCTCAAAGTTTGAGCAAAGAGTCATACGATGCGCCCCAAGCCAGTTATTGTATCTCAGTTCTTTTGGTGAAACATGGAATTGTTTTTTCATATCTTACAATATCAAACAAACTAGCCAATAGAAAAAAGTTACGAGGTTCTCCTCAGACAAGCTAATTAAGAAAATACAACAAAATATTGGCAACAAGATGGAAGTACATTCAACACAGGTAATTCCCTCATTTTTACTCCTCAGAAAGTTCTTTGCCACGCTAGTCCTCTCAGAATAATTCAAAAGAAATAAAATAAAGAAAAGTAAGAAATTAGGACAAAAGTGCACTCCTTGAATTCACCAACATTATCCTTTTCTTCAGATTCTCATACAGTCATACATTAGTTTTCTAACAAATAACTGCAAGGACTGAGAATAAGAGGACAAAACCAAGGTAATTCTACAAACCAGGGACTCTTCTCCTTCTCCTTCCACTGGCTCTGCCAAAAGTGACAAAATATTAGCAATGTGTTTTTGTAGATAGGACAACTGATGGGCCTCTTCATCAGCATGTGATGGCATAAACCGGCGACTATTGCTTCGTACAAGCTGCGACACGATGAGAGTGAGAAAAACAGGAAACAGAATTTTTAGAAATACCTATGCAACAATTTAAACATCCATGCAACATATGCTAAGCCTAAGCAAGGGAAACGGGGTAAAGGAAACTGATGCAACAAATTCATTGGCAGCCAAGTGTAGAATAAATTTCAGCACACCTAAAATAAATAGGGAACAGTGAAGACAACCCATACGTCAATATAGCCAGCACAAAGTTCATTACAATGCTATTTAAAAGTTCCATGCAAAAGAAGAAAATTTTTCATTGAAGCTAATGTTTGCAAAGAAAAAATCAATGTACAAAAGGAGTTTGAAATTTTCATAAGGCAGGTCCCATAAGTTATAGTTCCAGCAGTAAAAAGTGGTTCAATCTGAGGAAAGAAAGAACAATTATCAAATACAACATTTATTGCCTATATGCAACTTAACATATCCAAACTAAGTTGCCAACCACTTAAAGACAACGGAACTCACTGCAAAACTAATTATACTTAATTTCTCAAATTCACACCTCTCACCTTGCTCTGGAAAAGAGCCTAATTTAAACTTAACTGCATTTCTGAACAAACCACATTCAATACCCCGGAAACAACGAACTATCTTTTTTCCACTTAATAGCGCATACAATATTCTACCACATTTTACACATCAACACAAGAAATTTCAGACATTCAACAATACCAGGAGCATAAATTAATGAAAATTTACACAATTAACAACAAAAGCACCAACATTTCCACAATCAAACAAAAAAGAACTCCAATTTAACCCAAAAAAAGAGATCAAAAAGCTAACCTGAAGTGGCGATAATGCAGACAAGTACCCATCGAAAGCTGACGTGGACGGCCAAACATCGGCCACGGCAGCAGAGTCCTTATGAGACCTCGGCAAAAGCTTCTTATAAGACTGTATATACAAAAAAAGTATCAGATCACGAAAATCTGCTCCAACCGAGTCAATCTCGCCGGAAAGAGCTTTTACTAGCGGATCCGATTCGGAATGGAGAACCGAAGCGAGTGTCTCGAGGACAAGCCTGGCGTGCTCGGCGGAGATCTGGAGCGACGCCGAGAGGGTGGCCGTGTCGACTCGAGTTCTAGCGGCAAGTGTTTGTTTCAATTGGGTGAGGGTCTGAGTCAGGTCGGGAAATATGAGCTTTGGGATTGGGAGGAGCCCGTGCTCGAAAGGCTCGCGTCGCGGGTGCAGTAGAGAGCTCGAATAGGGGCTTGCCGGCGCATTTGGTTCGCTCGCAGACGTTGACGGCGGCTCAACGGAGTCCGTCATGGTTGGAGAGGGAGCAATGAAGAAGTTTTGGCTATTATTTCATTTTATTTTTCTTCAGACCTTTGGGAACAGCAATGAATGGCGCTTTTGTGTGTGTATGTGAGGCCGGAGAGAGAGAGAGAGGGAGAGTGTGGAGCTAAGACAAGATGACTTATATGAAGTAAGTTATGAGGACAAGTGGGTCGTGATTATCATTGTAATGAAGGTACTAAATTGGCAATCTCAAATTAGAATCGCATGTAACAAAAATGGCACGAAGATAAAATTACAAAACTAGTGTACTGGTTCTACAAGGTTTCAATACTTTTATTATTACAGATTCATTCATTGATTCATTTTCTTTATGCACTAATGATTTTAATTGCCAACTAAGGGGGCGCTTGGTTCACATAAGGTAATGAAAATGAGAATGAGAATGAGAATGAATATAGTAAGGAATGAGAATGGATATAATCATTATAATTACGATAGTTGGTTAAAATGAATGAATGATTACCATTGTCATTGATAATAGTTGGTTTATAAAAAATATTGTAATTAATTAATTACAAAATGAATTGTATTTTAATTAATGAATGAATTATATTTTAATTAATTAATTACAAAATGAATTATATTTTAATTAATGAATGAATTATAATTTAATTAATTACAATATTTTAATTAATGAATGAAGTATATTTTAATTAATTACATTGCAATTAATTAATTATTAATAATATTTTAATTAATAAATAGTTATATTTTAAATTTTTGCCTTTCCTGTCCATTGTTGTATATCTTTATTCAGTTAAGTTCTTCAAATGAATTTCTAAGGTTTGACTTAATGGTTGAATGAGTATAATTTTCATATCAACTTTGAATCTTTTAAGAAAGGATTAACTTTTGTTTAAGTCCAACATAGAA
Organism: Erythroxylum pelleterianum; assembly: GCA_027563865.1. Lineage (NCBI taxonomy): Eukaryota > Viridiplantae > Streptophyta > Magnoliopsida > Malpighiales > Erythroxylaceae > Erythroxylum > Erythroxylum pelleterianum. The sequence goes on from JAOQMR010000004.1 coordinate 20,886,178, forward strand.
CTTTACATTTAACATATTCAAATAACAAAATTAATGCAGCTATCAATCAAATGCCCTCGTTTTATTTGCATCCATTATATCATCCTCAGATGATCGTATTCCAAGTGGTGTATAAAGGAAACAATTATCAAGACTGGTCTTAAATTATGCGAAATTTGTTTTGGGCCAAGAGGAAATTAGATTTCCTTGATGGAACCATTAAGAAACCAACAGGAGATGCAATGGATATCAAAGATTGGTGAAGCGTTAATTCAATACTTGTAGGCTTGTTGAACTGACCCTACACTCAACCATCACTTACTATTATGACCTGAAAGAGTTATGGGAGGATCTAAAACAAAGATTTTCGATTGGCAATGGTCCTCATGTTCCACAACTAAGGTCGAACTTGTCCAAGTACACTCTAGATGAGCAGACGGTCGCCAGTTATTATATACAACCTTTGTTATGTGGTTGTAGAAGGTGTACTTATAACCTTAGCTTTGAAAGGGACAAGAAGCGAGAGGATGACTATGCCCATTGTTTTTTATTGGCCTTGACAATTATCCGTATGATCAATTCGATCTAATATTATAGTTCAGGAACCACTGGCACCAATGGGTCATACGTATGCATTAATTATGCAAGAGGAGAGCGAGGATGGCAATGGGCTAAGTTGGGCCCGGATCGACTGGGTCTAGGGCTGACCGACCCAACCCCGACTCAACAGGGCCATAAAGAGGCCTGAGCTTGAGCCACAACTCAACAGGCCTAAGGGGGCCCGGGTTGACACATCTTGATTTATTATTTTTTAAAAATTAAAAAACAAATAAAAAATCTTAATAATGCTATCACAAAATCTATCGTAATTTTCTCCCACGTCCACGAAGGAATGGCTAAGGGTTTTAATTTACATGCTGGTGCCTAATGCTATGCCTTGACCTACTGACAGGTCAAACACCTCGACATAAGCTCTTTTACATCTTTGTTCATTGTTGGCCACCTAATACGTGCTTAATGGTTGATACATTTAATCCATTATACTTAGTGATTAATGTCTTAAAATGCTTAGGATACTCACTTTAGTTCATATTTGATTTTAGATACATTTCAGAAGTTAAAACATTAGAATGATGGGATATGTTTAGTTGTGTCTAGGCCTAAAACCCCAATTTTATTTCCTTTACATCAATTATTTTCATTACAAAAATTTACCAAACATTCCCTGTAGATACAATCCCAATTCACCACTTCTACAAGTTTTTAGTGCACAGATTAGGTAAATTTTGCAATGCACTCGACACACGCTGTCAAATTGTAACACCATTGCTGAGGTGTGTTGTGCTTTAGTTTTTGATTTTGATTTTAATTGGTGTTTTGTACATATTTGTTTGTAATTTATTTCTTTTTAGTTATTTCATGATCTTTTCACTTTTTGTTTAGTGTTTGTTGTGTTAAAAAAATCCATGGATAGAAGGAAGTTTTCTATAACTCATATTCCCATTCCTATAACCAAGTTTGGAATGATCATACTAACCTTAGGTATTGATGGGAGAATCAACAAAATGACTTCTTTGATAGTATGCAAAACACACAACAATTTTTATATAGACCAGAAGCTTCTTATAACGACTCAAGTACAACTCTAGAAGACTTGCTTAATATTATGACTAACACTAATCAACTTCAATATGGTCTTCAATAGAGTGTACAGTAGTTCTAGGAGGATAGGATGCAATTTCGGCAGAATATAAGGCAATTCTACCAAGATATAATGTCTAGACTCTACAGATTGGTCAAATGGTAGAAGTTCTTGATCGCCTTAAATCACAAAGCGAAGAGAAGTAACCATCTCAACTCAAGGTGTACCCAAGGGACGTTAGTGTGGAGACCTTAAAGGGTGAAAAAGAACTTGAGAATCTTGAGAGGGTTACTCAAGGAATTGTTTGTGTCGAGGAAGTGGAGAAGGATTAACTAAAGAATCCTTTAGTTATTGCTTTCTACTGCTTTTAAGACTATATAGTCATAATTAGAGTGTGAATTAACTAAAAAATCTATGACAACTTTAGCATGTACTTTTTCTCTTGTGATTGGTCAATGCGCAATATCTTTAGAAAAGTAGTAACAAGTGGTAGACAAAAGTCAGTGAGATTTTGAGACTTATTAGACTGATACATCCATATCAATTTCATTGTCTTTTGCTTATGTGTGTGACCTTCATGACATGTACATCCTGATTTTGCTTTGATTTTCTATTTAAGACCACATTTTTATCACATGCATTAGCATGAAAATGATTAGGCATTCTTTGTTTTTATAAGCTACATTAGCCAAATAGCCTACCCATTTATATGAAATTTCCTTTGTTAAGCCCCTTTGAGCTTTATTAGTCTTTCTTTTTGTATTAACCACATTACATGCTATTGGACATAACCAAATGTCCTACTGATTGAGCCATGTTTACATTATAAATTGATTGCATTTTCATAACTGTTTATGCACTCTTTGACTCCAATTGATGACTTTTGTGCTTAAATTGGTTCCTTATATCGAGCTTTTGTAGTTCGAAATTTGTCAGTAAATTGTCACAATTTATATTAATTTCTCTATAATTTTCCTAAGGACAATTGATACTGCAAAAATCTATTTTATTGTAGGAACAAAGGAGTCAACCCATCAGAAAGTCAACAGGTCATGAGGTCCTTCCCACAAGTCGCGACGAGCAAGTCACTTCCACACGTCACGACGCATGTTAATTCACACGTCGCGACGATCAAGCCAACTCTAGACGTCGCGACACATATTTATTCGCACGTCCCGACGTACGATTGGATACCCGAACTTAAATGGAAAATTTGCCTCACTGTAGCGACCCGGCTCGAGCTCATCTCTATAAATAATTGCCAAATTAGGTTAAAAATAGGTCGGCCACATGCAGATAACACAGAGACATACGATACTAAGCTTTTTCTTGTTTTTGATTTTGCAGATTCGGCAACCACCTTGGACGGACGATCGTCAACCGCTCCACCTTCATCTTCCTTCTTCACTTATCATCATCCATCGACGGATACGTCGCAGCCGTTTCCACCGTCAGTCCTTGGAGCCATGCTTACCGTCGAGATTTCAGCAGTGATGGACATCGCCGGCGTTATGTGTGGCTAGGTTTCTAACCCTCTTGAAGATGTAGCAATGGCTTGAGTTCACCGTGTGCTTCAAAGGGAAGTAATCATATAGTGTCTGAAGTTTAGTTATATTTTTTTGTAAAAACTCTGAGTTAGAGATTGCATCGGTATAACTAGATTAGCATGGTTAATAGTTTAAACATGTGCTGAACAGTATGTTGAGATTTGGACATAGTTATTTGTAGAATTTTTGTGCGTAATATATGAAGTCTCGTATATGTCATTCGGATATTGCATTAACTGTTATAATCTGCCTAGTTGTGTTTGATTCAGATGGTTGTGTTTTTACCCGATTGACCGATTGCATTGACTTGTCCAATTTTCACACTAAGGGTCTTAACAAGGATTTAAATAATCGGGTTGATTAATAAAATCCTTGGACTTAAAGAGTTTTTAAGGTTGATCTTTCGAAACTTAGTGGATTTTGCCCCAAAAATTAAATTTGAACAATGATAGCCTGTGCCCATTTTCAATAGGATTTTATCAATTTGATCTTAACTTAGCTTTTGTTATTTTCGAAATTCCCAAAAATCCAAAAATATTCTTTTATACTTTTCTCTTCAATTTCAACTACTTTCCCAATTTTGATCAACAAACCAAAAACCCCCTCCTTTTACCATCTTTAAGTGCATTTTTGACTTAGACTAGCTTTCAAATCTTTTTCGTCGGTTCCAACAAGTGAGACGACCCGGGATCGCATCTATACTGCAATCTTTGGAATTTTTTTTATTTTGACCGGTTTCCAAGGATCGATTCTAGGATTGAACAACAGAGCCACGATCACTACCATAGTTGGACTAATTTGCGAAAAGCTTTCCTTGAAAAATACTTTCCCGCCTCCAGGATATCATCAATGAGGAAGGAGATTTATTCAGCAAAACAAGACTATGATGAGTCCTTATACGACTATTGGAACCGTTTTCAGGATTTACTTTCACGTTGCCCCCATCATCAAATTCCAGATGAACAGTTGGTGTAGTACTTTTATGATGGGGTGAAGAACCAAGAGAAAGGAATGTTGGATGTAGCTTTGGGAGGATCATTGATTGACCTCACCGCGTCGGAATGGGACCTCATTAAAAAGATGGCCTTAAACCACCAGCAATATAGTTTCCACGATCCTAGAGGAGTGTATGAAGTAGGAGCCTTAACGGCTCAAGCAAAAAGAATGGAGAGTCTAGAATCGAAATTGGATTCCCTCGAAAATAGGATTACTTCGCAGTTGTCTTTCATTACTCCTGAGCTCAAGAATTTGAATGAGCAACGCTCATCTCCTTCAACGGATCTTACCGCACTAGTTGTGAAAATTGTGGGTCGGTAATGCACATCTCAAGCGTTTTCCCAGGAAGGTGTGAGGAAGTGTCAGCAGTGTTTCAAGACAGACAAAATCTGAAGTGGGACCCATACTCCAACACTTACAATGAAGGATGGAAAGCTAATCCGAGATTCAGTTGGAGGAATGATGAGAGCAGAGCACCAAATAGATTCCAATAGGGTAGTGGGGCTGGTTCATCTAATAACCAGTTCCCCAATCAGCAAGCTTTGACGGTGCCTGCTAAGGACACGAATCAGTTGCTGCATAGCATGATGACCCTGATGAAGGAGGAGAAGAATTCGAATGCCAGTCAATTCAATGTTATTGCTAATTTGATTTAACAGGATTCTTCAAAGACTGTTGCCCGGTTTACTGCCTTGGACAAGAAAATGGGGCAATGGAAAACCAAGGAAGAAAACCTGAAGGCATATGTCACTCAGTTGTCCAACAATTTGAGTGAGAATCAGGCAAGGAGCAGTGGAACAATCCCTTCGAACACTGTGATAAATCCGAAGAGTTAAAATGTTATAGCTTTGCGAAGTGGTAAGCAGGTGAAATTCGACATTCTAGAAGAAGAATGCACCGAGGACATTGAGGTAGAAGTAGCACCTGAATTTAAGGGGAAGAAAATTAGATCTGAAAGTGTTAGAGAGGACAATCTTCTGAAGGAGAAGAAGTCCACAGCTCAGGAAAAAGGAACAAATCCAAGCAGTTTCGTAGAAAAAGCTGAGAATGAAAGGACAAGTGAACATGGAGCCATAAGTAAGGATGTTAATCTGAGAGACCTACTGTTTCCAAATTCTTATCTGATGAGCAAGAAGATGAATGAGCTCAAGCATGAGAAGGATATTATATATTTATTTGGAAAGGTGGAGATCAATGTCCCCTTGCTTGACTTAGTGAAGAGAGTTCTGGCCTATGCCAAATACTTGAAGGATTTGTGCACAAATAAGAGAAAGTTTAGGCCGAATGAGAGAGTCCAAGTGAGCTCCAACGTGTCTGCTTTATTCAAGCCCCAAATTTTGGTAAAATGTCAAGACTCCGGACCGCTCACCATTCCTTGTGTCATAGGAAAGGTGCCTATAGGACGAGCATTATTGGATCTGGGGGCAGCTATAAATGTGATG
>JAOQMR010000004.1:20902530-20928616 GCA_027563865.1 Erythroxylum pelleterianum
GGAAGGTCCCGGTAACAAAAATTTTTGTTTTCCGCACCTGGTACATGTGATGTACCTCCCGGGATTTTCCTACATATTCTTTATTTCTCTGTTTATTTTTGTTGAGATGTGAGTATCTTATGCATACATTAGGGACAATGTATGACTTAGGTGTAGGGGAGCAAATGTTTATATTATGAAGAACATTGTGATTTGCATTTGGACTTATAATATGTTGATTCATATATTAATTTTTTCTCATGATAGCTTCACAATTTTCTGATTGTTGTTCATGAATAATCCTTAAGTTAGGAAGCATTTTTGGTTTAAGATTTAATGCATAAGATAGATAAGCATGATCATTGTTTTCATCAAATTATTTCAAGTATCTCATTGGTTTTGTTGAATGAAAGTGTGCAAGACTTTATGCATTTTTTTACACCTATGTGAGCTTTGAGCCTAAGAGCATTCATCACATCTGTGCTCATGCATATCTTTTTGTTGTGTGTTATCAAACATAGTTTGTTTATGCTAGATCTTGCTTTTGAATACGTGTTGAGACCACACTATTGATGAATTTGTGTGTAAAGATGATGAGGGCATCTAGGATAACTATTTTTTTGACCTAAATAAAACTACCTTACTTTTTATCCAGAGAAAACCATGTTAAGCCTTAACCTTTCTTTTCTTTTATAACAAGATTGTTACAAGACAAATTTACCCTTTTTGTTATTGATATGCTTAATGATTTTGAACCCTCTAAATTAAACGAATTGTATCGAGCTTATTTGTATAGGATTTTGACTATTTCCATTAATTTAATTAAATGATTCAAGTTGCATTGTTTTGAATTTTTATGGAATGAAGGAGAAATATAAAAAAAATCTCCCCTCTGATATTTTTATTTTAAAGAAAAGAATGAAAAAAACCAATTGTCATATAGCACCCTGAAAGCTCTAACTTTATACTAATCCATCTAACAAAATCTTTTAGAAACATAAAAATGCATAGTTCTGGGATCTATCTAAATATATTCCCAACGATCGAAATTATAATTGTACCTAGATGTATCCTCAGCATCCTACAGGGTTACTGCAATTACCCCAACTTATGCAAGTGTTCTCTTTCCACTTTAGCCACACCTTGTACTGAGTTCCCATTATTTAGGGACTCTCTAGACACTTTAGGTGTTCTAACTAACCTCTAACTAGACGATATTCCTCGTCTCATCCTTTTGTTACCAAACCTTTTAAATTTATTATTCCTAGTCCAATCCAACCAAATTAGGGCACTTTCGAGACCTCTATTTCCATCGAATGGTTTTCTTCCTAACTTACAAATACGCTTGATCAAACTTTATCGCACTACTAAGGCCTCTCGCGGCTAGCGCATTGCTACTACCAATATCTATATTGTTCATTCAAGGTTAAAAAAAATTACAGGTAGTTTTGCTTATCTTAACGATTCTAGAAGCAGTTGATTGGTAAAGAAAACAATTTATTGATTCATTCTTGTTCTCAACCTCCCAAGCTAAAGGTAGTTTAAGTGGTGGAGCCTCTGGTGTGGCTTTGGGATCCCTAAGGTTTCGTCGGTGCATAATGTTATGCATTTAACATTGGAATTTTTAAAATCATATATATAAAAGTTAAAAATCTTTTTGGGTTGACCTGTTCATAAAACAACGTAAAAACACATTATGAAATCATAACACGTATAGAGACAACCCCATTTCAAAAAGTGCTCTAATACTACCTGAAAGGACCCATCCTAGAGTTTCCCTTTCGGAACCCGAATGGCCCTTCAATTGATATCTAACTCAACTAAAGGTTTCCCACAAAGCCAAGCTGTTAACTGTTAAAAACCTTTTATATTTTAAAAATTAAAAGTGCAGAAAATAGTGAGAATTTTTTTATATAAAAATCCGATAGCATAACGACGACTTTTCTATGATTCCAAAATTTCAAAAACTTGCATAAGATGATTTAAAACACTTATAGTATTTCATATATAGTCTTAACTTCCGAAATGAGACCTCAGGTCCATATCATAAGCAACCACAAATATATTTATATGATCACACTTTTGAACTCTTTCCAAAATAATTTAAAACATATATACAAATAACTAAGCCAATTTTAAGAAAACACATACGTAACAAAAATGACACAAGCACAGCAACACCCGACGATAATTCTACAGTAGGACCCTAACTACTGTAACACCTTTATGTAAAAATAGGGGTGAACTAAACGAGCTTAGTTCATTATAAAAATTTGTTTGTGCATCATAAAATCTGGTAATAAATAACATTTCATAGAGTGCAATTTCAATTTGTCTGAAATACTATTTCGAAATGTTGTGTAGAAATTAAGCTCATAATATAAAATTTTCCTTTTTCCTTTTTCCTTTTTCCTTTTTCCTTTTTCCTTAAACAATAAACAGTTGTGGCAATAAGTTTTTGAAAAATTTTATATTAAAAATAAGCCAACTACTAGAAATGGTACTATATAGTACCTCTCAAATTACTTTTAAAATATATAGTGGTGGCATTATTATTCTCATGAACTGTCTTACTCAACATAGCCTACCACTAGTTTCTTTACCAGAAGGTACATAGCCATAAAGTCACAGAGTTGGTTTTGTGTTACTTACCTGCAACTGATTAACTACTATTTATAGAGTTGATTCTATATCGCTTACCCACAATAGATTAACCGCTATAAACTAGTAGTTACTAAATTGGTTATGCATCACTTGCACATAACAAGTTTGGCTAGCACTTTATATACTCCATACTTGCAGTAGGTGACACAAACACTTTACTAACTGACTCATTCTCTCTTTCTTTCTCCTCTAATAATTCTAGATGGCCCTCGGACACTATCACGCACGATAAGAATATTCTGCCGGTATAATATAACATGTATAAAGCCTAGAAATGTACCATAGGAAAAAGCAACTCATGCATTTTCAATTCATCTTATTTTCAAAATCAATTATGGGAGGATTCATAACCATTCAATTTAATGCATAATTTAAAATCACATGTCAACAGTTCGTCTGCTAAGAATTTAATGATATAAAACAATTAAAATACACTCACTACTTGTTAGTTTCCTTTTCACCACTTTGAAATCCTTTAATTGGCTTTGTTTTTTGATTTGAAAACCTAATATGAATACATTCAACTCCTTAATACATTTTCCAACCAAATACACCATAAACCATTTCAACTTCATTACTTTCTAGATACATTCCATATAGTAATTTTTTTTCCAAATAATAACATAACACTTCATTTAATAATTCCAGTGCCACAATTACACTTAATGACCACCCTTAATCACATTCACATGGTTATTACATCGTAACTATATTTTTATACCAAAATTTGCTTTAAGGCCAATCTTAACTTATTTTACATTAAACTTTCCCAATTCAATTCCATTTGATTTATAACACTTATAATCAATCCAAATTCACTTCCATAACATTTTAATACACATATTGAAGCCATAAAATTTTATTCACAAATTTTTACATAATTATGCTCCCTTGGATGAAATTCAACCAAAACTAATTCCAAATCAATTTTTTTCATTTCTTTACTTCATTAGCATCAAAATCATGCTATGAACATCATAAAATATTAAAATGGAATTTTGGATCGTATCACATTAAAAACCCTAACTATGGTCAAATTTTCATCTAATCATTTCCATGATTTTTCTTTCATTCTTTCATCATTAAACTAACTTCTGAATGCCATTCATAAATCTTAAATCATCAAAGGGAAAAATAAAACACTTTAGGCAATGGATCATACCTTTGACCAAGTTTGACCAAGGTTTCACACACTAGGTTTAGTGATTTTCTTCTCCTAATCACGTCCAATGAATAAAACCTTGATATCACATCATAAGAGTGTAATCCACACCATTAAAACCAAATCTCAACTATAACACAACAAATCCATTTTTTCAACAAAACTAGTAAGCTTACCAACCCATTTTCTTCTTCCTCTTCGCTTGGATGGCTATGGGATCTTTTTGGATGCTTGATTGAAGGTAGAAGAGGATGAAAAACTCCTTAGATCACTTTTCCAAGGCCTAGCCAAAGCTTTGTCTTCTCCTTTTTCTTTTCTTTTCTTTTTTTTTTAATCTCTCTTCCTTCTTTTTTTTCTCCTTGGTTGAATCTCCACCTTGGTTTCTATTCTTTTTCCCTTTCCTTTTCACTCTCACTTTTGCTCTCACAGTTAACACTAAAGTGAATCAAAATGTGACTAAAGTTTGCATTTTATACTCTCCGTTAATGATACACACGTCATCATCTCATTGGATATCTTTATTGACTCATCACACACATGTCATTTTCTCATTGGTCATCTCTAATGACTCATCACACCCATTTCATTTTCTCATTGGTCATTAAGTGTGACTCATTAATCCATTAACACCATTTTATACAAAAATACCAAATTGCCTTTTAACGAGTTTAATTTACCTACTAACCAAATTAAATATCAAAAATATTCCACAATCATCGTATCATCAAATTGACCATGAAATACTCTAATTTGGGTCAGTTCTTATTGATTGGATGCTTTTAAAAATTTTGAATGGGTTTAAAATCATCAATACCAATTATTTTTCAAAAGGGCATTTTAGTCTAATAACTTAGATTATTCAAATTATATTCAAACAACCTCTGTTTTGACCCGTTTTAGTTCCTAAGGACTCAAATCCTAATTTTGAAGCTTTTCATCATATTTTGAAATTGTTTGGTAATTGTTTTAGTTGCTTGAAAGAATTTTAGAAAAAATCCTGAAACCACTGAATGTCACTAAAACTATTCGAATTTCATTCAAAAGTGTCAACTAAATTCCCAAAGTACATTTCGAGGCTTTTAAAGCTTGTTTAGACTCATTCCGTAGCTTTTTAGAGTTTTTGAGAATTTTCAGAAAAATTTTCGGTCAAGTCTAGAACTATTTTCGGTCTATCTGTGATCTCATTATAACCTTAATAATACGTTTAATACCATAAATAGATCATACTTTATAAAATTCATGTATAACACATTACACATTACAATAATCGAAATAGCATATTACACCCAAGTCTCTAGATATCCTAGTAACACTCTGGTGCCTATCTATTGGCACTGGATATCCTGGGACTTAGGATGCCCTGATACCTGCTTTACGGACGGATACCTAGTTATCACTCACTCATATTTAAACAACCTATCAATCTATAACTCTCGAATGTAAACTATCCTAGACAAGCAACAAATTCACGATTTACACCATTTATTCATAACATATTATCATTCAGTCTCTATTTATTTAACTCACTTTTTACCGAATGAACAGGCGATACACCTTATAATATGTAACAATATATGAAAGTGAAACACCTTGTACTTTGTTAATTATTTGTGAAGTAAAATGAACACAATTCATATAATTTAGAAATCAATCAATGTAATTGTCAATCATTAATTTAATTAATGACTAATTCAAAATATCATTCACTATATAATAATTTGTTAATAAAAAATACTATTCTAAGAGTACAGTTTAAGGTTATCTTTACCTTAATTTCGGACTCAAATAATTGATAAGTCCATTCTACTCTTTAATCCACCCTTTAGACCTAGACATTACAAAATTCTATTAGACTAACTTAATAAAATTTTTCAACTCAATTACACTTAATAATCCAACATCATTCACTTTTTCACTTTATTCTTAATTATTAAAAATATATTCTTACTAACCTAACCACCATAATTACTAAAATACCCTTAACTATTAAAATTTATATTTTACCATCATTTATTTCTATTAATACAAAAATACCCTTCTTGGAAGTAAATTCCAGTTTATCCCTTAACTTTTTGCATCCCCTTAATACAACTTAAATTTCGAAAAATTGTCATCTTTTTAACCTTCTCCTCTTCTCCTACCTCCTCTTCTTTTCTCATTTTTCAACTACCTTTACTCCTTTTTGTATTTCTTTCTATGACTTCAATTTATTGTTCCAACCAATCACAACATACAATCCAACTATAAGCTAGTGTAGGATGACTAAAAATCACAATAAAAGGCATAAAATTGTTGTTGGAATTTTACCTATGTGAAGTCTATGCCTTCCTAAAAGATTTTAGGATTGTTAACCTTCACAAATTTCTCACAATTTGCTACAAAAGAAACAAAATGAGAGAAAATTTGAGAAAAGTTTCATGTGTAGGAGAAAATGGTGCATTTACACACTTACTAACTGGAAATAATGGAAAGGAAAATGAAGAAGATAAGTTGATTTTCGTTGGTATGTAATTTTGCAACTGCTGGCTTCTATTTACACTCATCTATTTAATAGTTTCATATGCTGGGTTAGATGTTAAGGCTGAGATGTTGGATTTTCCTTACTGTAGGATTTACACCTTAGGTATTTAAAAGCCATATTTTCATCTTTATGCCCTGATGAATATTAAATTTAAGAATAATCAAGGCTTTGCTTAAGATGCTATACTGGTGAAAAATCCAAAATTTCTGCAACGAAATGACGTTGTTTGCTTAAACAAAATTTTAGAATTGAAGTCTAACTAGGCCTCTATGGTTGAGGCTACTAAGGTTTTGACAAAGAAGGTTGACAAATTCTTTGTCGCTCTGGTACATATTGCTTGGTAGAATTATCCTACTTTAATAAAGCAAATCTCCTAAGGATTTGGGGGCATCTTGCTTTAAATGTAATGGAAGTTGGTGATTGAACTCATTAAAGGAACAAAGGAACTAAGTCAAGGAGACCACTCGTTTCCTTACTTATTCACTCTAGTAATGAAAGTCCTCAATGGGCTTATAGATCTCGTAATTCAATAAGAAAAGGGCTTCAAATATCATCAAAAAATATATATATCAAAATTCATAGCTTATCTTTTTTTATGGTTTACTTTTCCTCTAAAGCGTAGATTCAAGCTTAATTAGTGCCTTAATGTCAACTCTTTATGCCTTTAAAGATCTTTCGGGTCTTTACATAAATAGGAAACAAAGTCAGTTAGCTTTTTGTAACCACTGGAGCAAATCATCTATCAAACTTGTTATCAAACCTAATATAACTCTAAGTACCTTCATATATTTGGGTATTCCTATCACTATAAAGACCAACTAATGCTGATTTTCAATCTTTAATTGAAAGAGTTCGTAAAAGAATCAAAATTTTGTGCAATAGAAGTTTGTCCTTTCCAAGATGAACTCAATTTATACTATTGTTGGAGTATTAAACCCAACAGTAGTACTTTTTGGACTTTGTTGCACATTCTTAAGCAAGAGTTCAGATTACCTATCCAATATTATCGTGTCTTATCGTGTCCAATAAATCTCAGTCATTTATTTATGTGGGGTCCGCATGGGACCTACGTGGGTCTCACAAAATAAATGGCTGAAATTTTATGAGACAGAATAAGACAGAGTAAAACTGGACAGAGGATCTGGTTTCCTTAAGCTGAGAGATCAGAGATGTAGACATGCTGGAAATCAAGAATAATATTGAAAACAAATCTATCACTAATTTTCCTTATTGTGGGCTTTGCGCCTTAGGTTTTTAAGTCATATTTTCATCTTTATGGCCTGATGAATATTAAATTTAAGAATAATCAAGGCTTTGCTTAGGATATTTTATTTTTCTCTATTATTGTAATTCCCAAACACATAGCATTACACTGCATTTTAGCAATAATCCAAAACAAATAATTTTTCCAAAAATATTAAGAAAAACAAATTTTAATTTAGTAAAATTCTATATATTAGAATAAACAAAATGTGTACCTTTTCTTCTTTAGAGCCTCTTATTAATGACATCTTATAAATTTAAGAAAATTAAGAAAAAGAATAATATTAAATAATGAACGTATTAAATAGAGAATTAGAGAAAAAGAGTAGAGATCATTTGAGGAGACAACTTATTTATCTAATTATGTATTTCAAACAAATCGTTTAGTAAATCTATTTATATTTTCACGAGGGGATGGTAGTTGCAATTTTTTTTTCATATTTTGTAATTTCTTCAAGGGTAAATTATATTTTAAAATTTAAATTTAAATTGATTTGTAATTATAACCCAAAAAGTTAACGTTATTAATCCTTGTCATTGTCTTCATTAACGTAGAGTGCCACATAAATTGGATTCATCCTTGTTAATTAAATGAATAAAAGTTATGCTGTCAATTAAAAAATAAATTAAAAATTAAAAATTAAAATTAACTGACCCCCTTTTCTCTTTGTTAAGAATAAATTTAAAATCACAAATTTTAATGTATTAAATATTACACTTATTAAAATTTCACATATTATTTGAGAATTCGTTTTATATAGTTTACATCATCAAGAAAGGTAAGAGTTGATTGAGGACTATATTTGGAAAAAAAATAAAAAAAAAGTTATTAAATTAAATTAAATTTTAAAATTTGAAATATAATTAATTCTTTTATGGAATAAATCATTCATTTTACATAATTATCTTACAAATTAAATAACTTTATCAAAGAAGTTTTTTATACCCAATTGGGACATCATTCTATAACAGTATTCAAATAATACGTAATTAATTGCTTCCAACTTAATGAAGAGGATAAATGGGAGAAGTATTTACTATTTAGTTTTGTCTCAAGCTAGTGACAATAAGTGTCGCTCTTAAAATTAGACAAGTGGAATTTATACGATTCATTGGAACCCATTTGAACCGAAAACTACCAGTCTGGTCCAAACTCCCCTCACTAAACCGATGGAGCGACCTCATCGAGTCTCCATCTTGCCACTGGAGGGGGTGTGTTTCGGAATTGTCATGGGCAGTGGTGTGGTGGCTTTCTCCATAACATAGGGCGAGGTTCGGCTCTCGAGGCCGAGCTATGGGAAGTTTACTCGGGACTGCACCTCGCTTGGGTTCTTAGTTGGCGACGGATCATCGTTGAAGTCGACTCCCTAGAGGTGATACATATTCTCTCCCCTTCCCGCCTACCTGGAACTAACTACGCTTCTTTGCTGGCAGGTGTTCAGGGTCTGTTGAGTCAATTCTAGGAGGTGAAGATTCAGTATGTCTACCGAGAGGGCAACCAGAGTGCAGATTGTCTAGCCGCACTTGCAGCGTCGGCCAATCCCGGCCTCCATTTTCTCCAGGAGCCTCTGACACTAGTCAGAGCTCCCCTGTTCCGTGATCAACACGGCTATTTGTACCACAGACATTGCCTTAATTAGTATTTTAGCGTAGTTTTATTTCCCTTTTAAAAAAAATGTAAGACAAAAAGAGAAGAAGGAAACGTTAGGTTTTTATACAATGGGCCTAGAATCAGATTCCCGCACTTGTTATTAAGGCCTGCTGTTCTGAAATATATACAGACCTGGCATGTGTCCCAATAAGGATGCACCAGATGACAACGAGCAGCTTTACTTGTAGATAATCCTAAAACTTCTCTATAAATACTTCGGATTCCTACTTAGATTGCTTTCCTAACATAAAATGAAGCTTCAATATGAATGTTAACCATACTTTCGCTACTTCTTACTCTTAATAACTACTTGTTCATATTTTGTCCAAAAATCCGAGTCATTGACAAGTTATTTTTAAATTACAATATGAAAATTGTAATGTTCTCATTTGAGGGTAGATAACATTTCCTTATAGTTTTAGTTATTTTAAACAAATATTTTTATCATTTTAAATTATTTAAAAATTATTTTACAATATAATAATAGCAGCAACGGCAACAACAACAACAACAATAATAATGTTTCAGTAAAAATCTCTCTAAGATGTACTGATGTAGGGTCTAAAGAGGTCCAAAAATATACATTCTTATAATAAGTTTTTGAAAATAATTAGAAGAAAACAATAAACAAATACATATATATATATATATATATAACTACATACATTAAAAAATAACAACCTACTAAAAGTCTTGTTGATACACGAGGTATGCAATCTTAACCCTAAATAATAGATAGACTATTTCTGATTACACACACATAAACGAAGCTAGCTACCGCTGGGCCCCCCAAAATTTATAAAAATTAAATATTTTAATTTTTAATTAATATATATATATATACAAGGATAGAGTTATTTAAAGCTTAGTAGTACATTGGGCCCTCAAGATTTAAAATCTTAAATATTTGGGCCCTCCTATTTTAAATTCCTAGCTCCGTTACTGCGCGCGCGCGCACACACACAAATATTAAAATAATAAGTAATAATAATTCAAAATAAACATAAACATAAACATATCAGATAATAAAATAATAAAATTAATAAATAAGTATAAAATAAGAGATATAATAAATATAGAATAAGGTCAAGAATAAAAATGAAAGATAAAATAAGTAAATAAATACACAAAAAAAGACAAGTAAATAAATAATCAAACAAGTCATTATAAGAAAATATTTAGGCTAAGGAAATGTTTAGGCTAAATAAAAATAAAAATGAAAATAAAAATGAAAAATAAGATATAAAAATAAAGTAAGTAAATAAATAAACAGACAGAAAAAAAAGATAAGTAAATAAAAAAAAGTAATCAAAAAATATGAAACAAATAAATAAAATAACTAAAGAAATAAGTGTTACAAACAAAAGTGTTTAGGCTAATTAAAAGACACAAGAATCAAAGGAAAATGTACGGAAGACCTATAAAAAGAGAACAACCACTTTTTGTAGGTCCTTTACCTATATCTTAGTTCACAAAAGTTCTCCAATGAGAGATAAATCCTCAATAAGCTCTAATAAGGTCATATAATTCCTAATCACCTCCACCCAGTTGTTCTTAAGTCTTCGTCCTCTTCTTTCACAGGCTCTAAGTATAATTTTCTTACATTTTCTCACTGAAGAATTAAGGTGTCTCTTCTTAATATATTCGAGCCACCTAAGTCTTGTCTTCCTTATTTTACCATCAATAGTAGTAACCCCTAATTTGTCTCTTATCACTTCATTCATGTCCTAATCTGTTGGACCCCACACCCCACCCGTAGGTGTTTGGGGGTAATACCTCGGCGTGTGTTTGCGTTGGCTCAATGGTGAGAGGCGTCCACTTAAGTGGAGCAAAACCTTCAGGTCTTGGGTTCGAGTGCTAGAAACTCCCCAAGGCCAAAGAGGACAATACTGATTAAGGTTGGATGCCGCGGTATCACCCACAAACACACGCCGGGGTATCACCCCCAAACACCTACGGGTGGGGTGTGGGGTCTAACATAATCTCTTATTATAAGATTGCACATTCAATAGAGTATCCTTATCTCTACTACCATTTTATGACTATGCACCTTTTTGAATATCCAAAACTATACCCAATAGGGTATAGCCAACTTAATTACTAACCGATAAAATTTTCCTTTTAACTTAAATGTTATCTTCTTGTCACATAAACTCCTTAGGCACTCTTTTATTTTAAATACCCTAATTCAATAGAGTGAACTATGTCGTCATCTATTTCACTACTACTTTGGATGACAGATCTAAGGTATAAACAATCTTTCCATGGTATAACTTCAATACCAGTCTTAATCTCCATATTGAATGTAGCCTTACAATCTGAAAAGTTACACTCTAAGTACTCATTTTTACTCCTGCTCATTTTAAAGCCTTTTGACTCTAGTATACCTTCTAAAGTTTTTACTTGTCAATAACACCTTCTTTTGTTTCATCCACTAGAACAATCTCATCAATAAAAAACATACACCAATGTACATCCCCTTAGATATTATTGGTAAGCGCATCCATAACTACTACAAATAGGTAGGAGCTCAACAAAGATCCTTAATGTGGCCCAATATTAATAGAAAAATACTATGCATCTCTTGTTGCCCTTTTTCTAGTTTTAACGCCTTCATATATATCTCTAATAGGCCGCATATAGGCAACAAGAACTTCCTTAGCTTATAATCATCTCCATATGACTTTCCTAGGTACCTTGTCATAAACTTTCTTTAAATCAATGAAAATTAAGTGCATTTCCCTATGTCTATCCTTATAATATTCCATTAATTGTTTAATGAGATGAATGGCCTTTATAATGGACTTCCGTAACATGAAACTAAATTGATTCTCTGATATAGGTGTGCCATTTCTCACTTTATTTTTAATCACTCTCTCCCATAAATTTTCAGTGTGATTGAGTAATTTGACGCCTTTATAGTTGATATAGCTTTGAATTTCTCCTTTGTTTTTATAGACAGGGTTTAATATGCTAAGTCTCCACTCATTTAACATTTTTGGAGACTTGAGGATCATCATATTAAAAAGCTTAGCTAACCAAGTAAAACTTTCTCCTAGGCTCTTCCACACCTATATAGGTATGTGGTCTGATCATATTTCTATTCCATTCTTCATCTTCCTTATAGCTCCTCTAATTTCTTCTCTCATGATACATTAGCAAAAAGTGAAGTTACTATATTGTTCAAAAGTGTTAAGATCACCTAATGAAATATTGTTATCTTCACCTTCATTAAAAGGAATATAGAAGTAGTTTTGTAATTTTCTCTTGATGTCATTTTTCTCCACGAGAACCTGCCCTACTTTATCCTTTGTATAACGAACTTAATAAAAGTCCCCTACTTTTTGTTCCCTAGTTCTCACTGACTTAAAAATATCATTTTCTCCATCTTTAATTTCCAATCTTTGATATAAGTTCTCGTAGGGCCTACTTTTGACTTTTAAGACTATTGTCTTAGCCTCTTTCCTTGCTAGCTTGTAACTCTCTCTATTGGCTACACTTTCTTCATCCGTGTTACTATCTAGTAGAGCTTTATAAGTAGCCTTCTTAATTTTCACCTTGTCTTGGACGTCTTCGTTCTACCACCAAGAGTCCTTCTTACTACTTCTAGGCTTTTTAGAAATTCCCAAGATCTCCTTAAATAAATTCCATAAAATTGTTGTTGCTCCCTTGCAAATCTAGTTAATATCTTCTAGTTTTCATGCTCCTCTAGACATTACTTTATCTCTAAGTTATTCCATAATGTCGCCTCTTAAATTCCCCTATTAACTCTAGTACACCTCAAGAATTTCTCTTCTTTCTGTAACCCTAATTATAAGATTCATGACCAACAATCTATGGTGAGTTGACAAGCATATGTTAGGTAACACCTTGCAATCTTTACAACTAGGTCAATCACTTCACCCTACGAGAAAGTAGTCGATCTAAGTCTTTACAATTCAACTACTAAAGTTACTAAATGCTCCTCTCTTTTTGTTAAACAATGAGTTGGCTACCACCAAATTAAACGAAGCTAAAAAGTGCAATAAAGCAGTTCCACTATCATTCCTATCTTCATACCTAAAACCCTCATGGGCATAAGAATACCTATCAGAAGTTGCCCCTATATGGCTATAAAAGTCTCGTCCTACAATAAGTTTCTCATTAGGGGGAATCTGTTGAATCACCCCATTTAGCTCTTCCCATAATTGACGCTTAAGTTATTCTTTCAACCTTCCTTGTGGTGCATAAGCACAAACCACATTGAAAACAATATCTTTTACCAAAATCTTTAAAGATAAAACCATATCATTGGTCCTTTTTATTCCCATAACATGATGTATCTGTTCTTTGATAACCAAGATATCTACACCATTTGTTTTCCCCGAACACCTGGAATATGAAAGTTTGAATTTATTGATCTCTTTCACTTTAGCTCCTGTCCACTTTGTCTCCTAGATGCACACTATATGAATCTTTTATTTATCTAAAATCTCCATTAATTCCAAAGAGTTCCCTGTAAGAGTCCTAATGTGTAACATCCACTACCATAAAGTATATACCTGAACATCTAGAGGACATTCAAGTATATATCCTATAATAATGGTATGTTAGAGAAAACATAATCTCTTAAATAGCATCATAAAGAATATACAATACTAACCCTTCATTTCATTCATTGACAAAAGTTTACACTGCATTCATTGAAACAAATATTTACAATCCTTATACAAAAGTTCTATATGACAAAAACTACAAATTACAAACTATAACTCCTCTGATATCAGCTGACAGACCTTTGAGCCATAACTTAATCCAAAATGTTCCTCTAGACAATCTTAGGAACTAGGTCTCCTGTCTCGTACTTGAAAAGTCACGTTGCAAATTTAGATGAGTTTTGTAAACTCAATGAGTGAACCATCATTGATGATCTCACTCAGGTCAAATACATAAATATCACATAATCAACCAATTTCACAAATCTTTCAGAACATGAATAACTCAATCAATCACATTATCATGGCATATCACTTAATCATCACAATTTCAGAAAAGATTACATAGTCATATATTTCATAATCATAAGTATACAAATGCAGATGCATATGAGACTATAGATTAGTTATTATTTGTTATGACCGAGTTCCTTTCAAATACAAATGCAGATATTGGCTCATTGGGCTCAGTCAGATACAGAAATTATGGAACAAAGCTCTACGTGCAAAATTCTAAGTTTAAAGCTTTTTTATATGGGCTATTCTGATCACAACGCCTTTATCTAAACATGCATTTTATGAAATGCATCAAATAACATAATATGCCATATATAGCGTTCATTTATGATGCATAGACAGAATCTCAAATTCATCAGACTTAAGTCTGTCGTTCAACTTTTGTTGAGTATGCAGATATCATTCGAAATTCAGATGCAAATAGAACACTTCTAATACATTCTCAAATATCAAGCTCCTTGGACCATTAAAGTCCAGAATTCATAAGCAAATCACAATCAATTCATTACCAGATCAATATATAGGAATTAAATAGAAACATAAATAAATCAATCCTAGTGATATCATCTAGGTTGACTCACAGTACGCTCCCATATATGCTAGTGCCTGGATGATCTGGCAATGTTGGAATGATGGCTAAATACAGATACATTGTACACTTTACTAACTTGATCAATCAAATACATATTCATCTATGCACATATATATGTGCCATGTGCAATACATGCTCAATGACTATCCAGGATGTGTTTCCTTAATCAACATTCATAATGGTTCAAACATTATCACTTGAATATGTCTTGTGAAAACTTAGGTGAATACCTTAAATACACTTGATCATGCTCAATTCATTAACCATAAATTTAATAACCCTTTTCTAGCATCATAAGAATTCACAAAATTCCC
Source organism: Erythroxylum pelleterianum (assembly GCA_027563865.1). Taxonomy (NCBI): domain Eukaryota; kingdom Viridiplantae; phylum Streptophyta; class Magnoliopsida; order Malpighiales; family Erythroxylaceae; genus Erythroxylum; species Erythroxylum pelleterianum. Next base: position 20,917,668 of record JAOQMR010000004.1, read on the forward strand.
AATTCTCATTCATTCCTTCCTAATGCATTATTCATAACCTTTGGAATACATTTACATTTACATTTACAAGAATATCTTCATTCCTTTAATGCTCCTTCATTCCAAACTCAGATACATTGATATCAAACCATCTTTTCCTTAAGGTATAACATCAATTATCAAACAAAACTTATCACACATTTAACCAACTTTTCCAACATCAAATTATGTTCTTTGTAAACATTAATCAAGTCCAAATGCATCATAGTTAAATACCTTATTCTTAATTGTTTCAAGAATCACACAAAAGAACATTTTATTTACTTCCATGTAATTTCCACAATTATATATGGCTTCCCACAATCGTGGGATGGGTTATCCAAAAGTTCTCATCCAATTCCTTCATTAGTTTTTCCAGATTTTCTCAGGATATGTTTCAGGTCAGTTTTGTATAGCCATTATAACATAGAAAACAAAATAATTAGGCAGTATATTCTTCTCAAAAAATGTTCCCATATGTCTTAAGTTACTAATGAACTAAATTTTATACAATTTGGTTCATTATTCTATAAATTATGCTCAAAATACTATAGACTGAGTACATTTGAAATTTTGGCTAGGGTATGATCATGCATTCAAAGTTGTACAACCCATATCTCTCAATTCTAATATCCAAAAATTACACACTTTATACCAATTGAAAGTTAAGAAAATAAGATACAACTTTTGTGAAGAACCTTTGTCTGATTTTGAACATCAATGCAGTTTATTCGATAACAACAGGATAGGATTTTTGTCATAGGTAAAAATTACAAAAGAAACTAGAAATCACTAAATTTGACCAAATGCATAAAATCAACATACAAAACCAACCCTGCAGCAGTAAACAAGAACTAAAATAAGTTTGCTAACCAAAAAAAGAAAGAATAAAAATTTGAACTTTCCAAACTTATCCAATTCCAAAATCTTAACACTTAAAGGAAGTAAAAAAAAATTAAGCTTTTAAGAATGATTCCATTTTTAAAGTTACTAACTGACTTCGAGAATGCCCACTTAAATTAACGCTATAATTCTTCGAAAGACAGGTAAAAATTTTCTTCAAACACCAATGAAATGAATTGTAGATGTGATAAAACCTACAATGAGCTTGATTCCTTTTCCTCCATGTTATTAAATCACAATTGTGAGTGATAATTTAAAACTTTCAACGAACTAGAGAGTAGTTTTTAATGATGAATTTGAGGATTGAACATTTTGAGATTTTAAAAGTGAGATTTTGAATTGTACATTTGTGACACTGTATAGAGTGAGAAAAAGGGTGAAGAAATGACTTAAAGACTCAACTTATCATAAAATTCATTTTGTTATATAAGAATTTTTTAAAAATGTTTTATTAAATTATTTTAATAAAAAGTTTATTTAAACAGTCATATACATACTAACAATATAATAATATTTATTAAATTAGTTTTATAAATGCTTAAAAATATTTATAAAACTTGATATTATAAAATATCTTTTAAAATAATAAATCTATCTTTAAAAATGACTATAACTATTCTTTACCAAGATTTATTCAGGCCACTTGTGCACTCAAACCCCGGTGAGGTCTATGGTGGCTCCGGTATTAAGCCCAAAACTTCTTGGGTAAGTTGTTCTCTTTTTAACGAACCATAGGGTCTCCAGTGAGGTCCAAGGAAATAACGTCCCACTATATAAACCTGGGTTACAAGGGCAGTGCCATGAGAGTCCATCCCATCCCTTTCCCAAATGTCGGCCTAACCTTGGTAAGAACTGCCCTATACATTCAAGTAAACACATGCAAATCAAAAATGGTGGTCGACAGATTAACTTTAACTTTGTGAAAGTTAGAAACAGCTGAAAAAGGTTCCTATAATTGTACCACCAATATTCCTTCAGCACACGGCGTATGTGAATGTGTTTCCAATAAGAATAGAATTATGTTAAAAAAAGAAGAAGAGAGAATAACAAGAATACTTTAAATGATCCTTGACTAATTGAATGTTTTTACATCTTCACGATTAATCAATAAATCACTTAAATAATTGTAACTTTTTTTACGTAAACTAAGTTTATATAAATATAATTATATGTATATTTTTACTAGTAAGATTTTGTATAATTTATTCTTTATAATCTAATAATTTTATTTTTATAAAATTGTTTAATTTATAAAACAGATATTTCAAATGAAATTGTATATTATGAACGTAACCTAAATCACGACTATGTTTTAGATTATGTGTCTCACTTTCTGTTTCTAAATATTGACATATAAATTCTTTGTATTTTAAAATTATATTTTTGTATATATGAATTATACTCAATATTAGATCACAAGTTTAAGTTACGAAAATAACCTTTTTGTAAAAATATAAAGAAAAGATTACATACATTATAATCCTCCTCAAATTCTAACAAATCAAAAAGCGTCGTACACCAATTAGAATAACAAAAAGATGTTGGCGTTAATAAATTTATCATATTTAACTGGCATACTGCAAAAAATGACAATTTCATAGACAAAAACCATACACAATACAATTACTATTTTTTACGCCCTAAGCAAAAGCGGTCCCAAACATTGATTTATGATGACGAGACCTTAAGCTAGGGTCCCAGGGATAGAGTTATGGTGACGAGACCTTAGGCTACCCGCCTTAACAGATCTACCCTTCAAAACATAGCTTTCCACGACCACGAGAGCACTTCATTTAATAGGATACCCTTCAAAAGTATTCAAACACAATCTAGGACTGCCTAACAACTTTATCTTATTGCTTTGAATTGGAGCCTTGGTATACCCAACTCGAAACTTTCCTTTCATGCATGTCCTTGTTCTCTTCTTTTCCCAACCCGCCTTTAATTTTTCCCTTATTCCCCCAATATTCTGAGGGCTATGTATCATTGTGTGAAAGAGCTCTATTAAAAAGAATTCAACTAAATTGATAATTAAAAAGGAAATTAAATAACTGAAAACAAGACGCAAAAATAGCAGGCTCTAATATTTTTGGATGAATTCCATATTGATTAGTGTGATCATAAAAGAAAAAAAGGGCATAACTTGCTTAAACATCATTCTCAATTGTGAAAATAGCTACTAGGACTTGTGGCCACTACGTGCTTAGTGAATGGGACAAGAATTTGCCCTAAGTATCTCTTCGTACGCAATCATTTCAGTTGCTAAGGCTCATCTCCATCACTCTTTTTCCACCAAACCAGTACTACACGGTGACAGAGGCCGACAAAGGCCACAAGACTAGAGGACAAAGTGATAGCTCGTTTACAGGCTGTAAAGAGGAACATTAGGAGCGGGAAAAGAGAACAGACACAGACAAGGTCCCCACCGACCTGCAGAACACTGAAACTGGAAACTGCAACTTCAGAATCGATGAGCCCCTTTGAACTTTAATATTATCACCATAAGAAAAAGCTGCTGGAGATCAGACAACCTCACCGTAGAAAAGCACTTTAACCAATTCCATACCAGCGTAGAACTTTCACGTCGTATTAAGGCAACGAGGTTACTACGATGATTAAACAATTAAGGAAATCAGTGACATCGAATTCCTCTCAATATGGAAGAAATGTGGAAGCAGTCGCAAAAAAAGACCAAATCACCGACAAAAACAAGTGCTTCTTCAATCTTGATAACAAACATGGGAATAACAACTTCCTACTTAAAAACACAATTTACGGGTTTTCTTTTACTTTTTAAAAAAGAATAGTAAGAGTACCACATCAACAAAAGTTATGCAAAAAAAAGAGTTCTCCACTGAAAGAACAAGATTTCCTGTTTGGTTCTGGGAAATGCAGCCGTGATTCAGTTTTACCAAGTTTTGGACATTTCAACCATGTATCCGGAGACATCCGGTACGCTATGCCTGGTAAGAGAAGAGAACTCATTTCACCCCCATACATGTTACAAGAAGCTTGGCTTCAGAGTTCATACCATCTACTAGATCTAGATGTACTTATAAAGCTTAAATCCTGTTAGATGCTTAAGAGCATAAAAGGAAGGTCACAGACCGCAATATTCCAATCACAACCTACTAAATACAAATGAACAGAGATGATTACCAAATAACTCACGGTTCAAAGCATAAGTCCTATTAAACTTAGAACGACCAACAAATCCACAAAATCTACTGCCTTCAGAAGAAGGTTACCCGTCACACCAGAATCAACATCCAATGTCAAACAGACGAGCTTCTCTCCTCACAGTATTTCCTTCACTTGGCAGCAACTAGGAAATATTACATGCCAAATGCAACTTGTCATGCATCCGGAATTACTCACAGCATGCAATCAGTTCTTGCTGGCAGCCGCCGGAAGAAATTGAGTGGCACTGAAGGAAGCTTGTGGCGAAACCTCGGATGCCTTAAGACATAGAAACCAGTGAGAAGTGCTACAACTTGGAAAGGAGTAACATACAAAATAATGGCAGCAACCAAACAGAAAATCACAAAAAGTGCAGTGGCTCTTGGGTCTCGCCAGCTCAGTAAAGATTGTAGCCTTTCCCCTTGAGTAGCTAAATCACCAACCACAGTCTGAATCCTCCCAGCAATACTTCTCAAACGATCATATCTCATTCTTACAATTTCATGAGGACGAGAAGTTGGAAATGTGTCAAATTCCTCGTCCAATTCATCAGGGTGTGCAGACTCTGCATGGGAGAGACGAGTGTCCATATAAGGCGGGTGCCTTGGTCTCCATCGGTAATACCACACACCAATCAGGAAGAGATACAGGAAAATTGTGGGTAAAATAAGCTCTGGGTAAAGCACTAGTATTATAAACAATATGTGGATCAGCACCGTAGTAATGGGATTCTTCCAATTGCATATTTGATCAAACCATTTGCCCACAGCAATTAACCCACTCAAAACCCCCATGATCCTGAAAAAGTTTGCTTTGCTTCTTCTCATACTCCACATGTGTGACCCAACATCCAACATATATTCCACAACATCTTTTCTTAATGGTGGCTCTGCTCGGCTTAGCCTCATTGACACAATCTGGGTGGCTTGGTGCCTCAGGCTATCAAGTTGGCTAACAGTGAGTGGATGGAGATAGTGCATCTTTGGTAGCAAGGGTTGTGAGTACATGTGCATCATATTAAGCAATGATGAGCATGAGAAACGAACTGCCAAATGGATTTCTCCCGTCTTCTTGACACCACTGGAATGTAGGACCAAAAGCGGATAAGAGTGTGTGTAAACCCTTTCAGTTTCAAGTGTGGAAAGTCGAATGCGCACCTTCCCAATCCTTGAGTCCATCCCTCCACCCTTGTCCCCACCATGTAATCGACAATTATCAAAGACTCCAATTGATATGACAGTACAAGGATCAAATACTTCCCAAGTATACTGCTCATTCCATTTAGGCATGAAACTGTCTATAATTGTCCTTGTCCGAACCCACTTCTGCCCATACTTTGCCACACAGTAAGCATCTGTTGTTCCCCGACCATCCTTTGTCTTCATTGGCATCAATCCTTGAGCGTTGAGAATGCCCAACTCCAGTACGCCTATGCTTTGCTTCCACAACTGTTTTGCTGTGGGTCGAAGATCACTACTATAGTGAGTTGATTCATCTAGAACATGATAACCACCCTCCAAACAGATCCTCGCGTGAATCCTGCTAGCAAACTTGGTTTCCTTCTTCTTTTCCCCCTCCACCACAACATGTTTCTCCAGGTTAAACCACCTGGTATTGACAGGTTTATGGTCAAACCTCCTGTCAACATACTGTAAAGGAATTGCACATCTCCCAAGAACTTCATCCTTGTTGGGTGCTACCCTATCTTCAACACTCAAAATCAGTGGTTCCTCAAATGGTTCTGCAGCTACAAACATAAGGTCTTCATTCCACATAGGATTAATGCCCCTGTTCGAAGAAATTCTGGTTCTCAAGGCTTGGTTACCCAGGATAGCCTTCACAAACACTTCTGGATATCTACCCTGAAGATTTGCCTGCAAGTCCTGAGCTTCAATTATGTTAACCCTCAAGTACCACAGTTTTGGAGAGAGATACACCTTGGACCGGATATTGGCAAGAGCATCCATCCCACTGACAGCCGCAGCATCCGAGTGCCAAGCTTCTGGAAAAGCTTCATCTGCCTGTGTTCCCATCCATACAGCTAACATTAACTCCCCCTTAAGTTTTTCTCCTTTCCTATCCTCCAACCTATACCACTGTGGTGCCAAAGGGCTATCTGGTGGAACCCTTTTTGGAACCTCATTCAAATCAAACAAAACCCGACCTACAAAATCATCTTTGACAAAATCCTTATCCTTGACAGTAACCTCAAGAACTGACGCTTGAAGCCGATCCTTTGAAAATGCAAATACCTGGTTCCATTCAGGGTTACTCTTCTTCTCAAAATGTCGGGTAGTGCCCTTATAATTTCCAAGCTTAACTTCTACATAAGGATCAAGACTACCAGTAACATCTTTCCCAGGTAAGTCCTTGGCCTTAACGACCCGGACATAGAGATATTGCATCTGTTCAACGAGGTCATAGGTGCTTGTTAGCTTGTCACCAGTAACCTTCCCACCTCCAAGATGGGGATTGGTCTCCTTCAACAGAAATTCTTCTGGTGGAGGCCTCTGCATTGTCTTGGCTCGTGAGTGAAATCGCTCTCCAAGTCACAAAATTTGTTTGATTACAGGTTGAGATACCAGGTTCCTATTGAAGCGTTTTGGAAGGATTTTAAATACAAGGATCCTGGAAGATAGTCATAAAGAATGCCAATTAGCCGTTACTAAATAGGAAACAAAATCACCTAAATACTCGGGGAAACTAACAAATAGAAAATCAATTCAAACATTTAAAGAAGTAACACTCACCTTAACGGTTAAACATGAGAAAGGGAAGTGGTTTACATGGCAAACTACAACGCAGAAAGACAATCTAAGTAAAGCAAGTATTGCAATCTAGGCATTGACTAACCGATTAGGCTTCGAAACGGAAGAACTTAAAGGAAAGTATCAAACTTTCAAATGATACTAGCAAAGAAGATCTCCGAGTCTTCAGATCTGGAAGTTTGAAGCCTGCAAATAACATATATGCTTTATAAACCAATAATAATTTAGATATCAACAGCAGATTTAGGTCCAAAGGCAAAGAAAAACAGAAAAAGTACGACTTGTTAGGCGACTGCGAAAATGTAGAAAATGCAAATATTACGAGAGAGATGACACATACAACTCAGTTTGTTTTTCACCATCATACCCATCTTTTCTTGTATTATCTTTTCCTTTTTTTTAAAAAAAAAAAGACAGTGTCTTTCGTCAACTTTCTCAAAATCCCAGAAAGCAGACATACATATGCTAAACAAAGCTGAGATTTTCTAAAAAATTTCCCGTGTCTTTTACTTATCTTCCACTCCTTTGATTTCTATTTTTCTCGAGAACCAAACAGAAAAAGGGAGTTTTAATACAACCCGAACAACAACACAACACAAACAAAAGACGCATCAAGTTTGAAGAATACCAGACCAGAAGAACACAAAACAGAAAAAAAAGAAAGAAAGTGAAAGCTTGAAGGGTGTTAAGAGCTTAAAACATGGAAAACGTCACCTTAATGAAAACAAGCAAATGTCGTGAAAACAGGGCTCAAGAGAAACCCTAAAGTCCCGTTCGCATTTACAAGGCCTTAGATTTTCCTTAAAAGAAGAGAAGAACAGGAAAAGATAGAGATAAGGAGGAGGAAATATGTAAAGAGGGAGGAAAAGCAGAGGGAGAGAGAGAGCAAATAGACAGACTTGTGCCTGGCTTTTGCTTTATTTTTATTTTCCTGGGTTGAATTAGTATCTGTTGAATCTGCAAGAGTACATTCAGAACCTACCCTCCTTGCCTTTTTCTCTATCTAAAATTGTTTTAATCTTCTTTTGTAATTCTTTTCTCTGTTGTTGTTTGTCACTGCTACTGTACGGAGAAAGAGAGCGGAAGTGGTATGTGTGTTGGTGGTGGGGACCACATTAAAGCGTGTGAAAGACTTTGGTCGGGGGCTGGCACGTGCAGTGACCGAGGAGGTGATTAAACAATATAGGCCATTGGATACCCAATTATGTTTATTCATTTTACGACTCTTTTAGGTCTTATCCTGACGCAGTGAGAACGTCAACAGTGTTAATGACCGACCCTTTTCGGTTCTAACTTCTAAAGCCTTTTTATATCCGAATTCAAACGTCGTCGTCCCAATTACGGAAACTTTTTTTTTTTTGAGTCTTAGACCAAGGTATTTATCGGCAAATCCAGTGACTAATCCTCCCATTGATTTATAGACATTTCATAAAATGAGACAACTGACTCAAAAATTTAAAGCTACCCAAATTCAAGAATGGAACCTAAACTTTGATCAAAGAGAGATGGTTTGCTTTGGGCTGTGTTGTATTATATAGTCTATTGAAAAGTAAATTTTGGCAGCATAGTAAAGCGTGCCAGTCGTTGGGACGAGGTTCCACTGTAGCCATATGCAGACGCGAGGTGTTGGAACTCTTTAATTTAACTGACAAGGACAAAAAGGGCAAGCCATTCTAATCTGACACGTTGCGAGCTTAAGTATCAATAATGGATTGCTATGGACTGGCGTGGCGATGGACTTTTGTAAAAGCTTGCTCGCGGATTCGCGGATTCGGATATTCTTCACCTTCATCTGTAGGTTTTAAGATGCATGCCAGCTTTGGTACCACTTCTGCATCTTTGAGCACAACAGTTGGGTTGAGTAGACCGTGTTTTAAGATATTATAGTCATTTCTCTCTTTGCGAATTATTTTTTTAGTAATTCTTTATCAAACACCATAAAATACGATTTATGATAATAAAAAGCAAATGATTACATACACTACATATTAGTAGTACGAAAATAAAACATAAATACAGGAAAATTTAATATTTTTAAAGTTAATTCTTGTGCATCATAAATAATAGCTAACTAGTTTAATTTTAAAATGAAATTATATATGTCCCCAAATTGTAAATACATCAAGCAAGAGCTGAAATGGTTAATAAGTAAGAAAGGAACAGGGGAACCAATTTGACAATTTTTAGCATACGGTCTAACTGACCGCATTATGACCATTATTGGACATTAATCATATGGCTTAAGATTGGTATGAATTTGTGTTTCCTAAGCTCAATTTTAGTATTTATGCTTTACGTGATGTGGAATTTGGGTGATATGGTTTAGGGAATTTTCACTTGGATGAGGGAAAGAAGTTATGGAGAAATTGATGCTTGGGACAAAGTTCTAGCATGGAAATGAGGTGGGTAATGTGTTTATATTTTGAATTATAAGCTAATTATGTGATTTTGAAAAATCAAGAAGCAAATGTTTTCGAATTATTGTTTATGTTAATGTTTGAAAATTATGATTTTCGAATGATTAAATTCAACGCTTTTGGAATGATTTTAAGAAATTGAAATAATTATGGAATTCATTATTATTCGAATGTTTTGAATAATTTGAGAAATTGATGATTTCATTGCTTGAATGAATGAGAATTTATTTGATTTATGATTTTGATAAATTGCAACATTGTTGCATTCTTTGTGATTGATTGATTGAAAAAAGAAAAAAAATGGTTATGTAATTTATGATTTTAAGAAATTGCTATGATTTGTGCATTTTTTGTGTTTGGATGAATTAAGATTTTGATATGTGAAATATGTGTCACATTATGCTTGATTATGACATGACATGAAAAATTGAGATTTCGAAATGTGTCTTCGAACAATCTGATTTTTCAAGCATGAAAATGTGTTATGTGGGTTTGGTTAGGTCCCATAAGTTGAGTCAGTGCACTGGTCTCGTTTTCTATAGGCTTCGCCCGCCTGCCCGTTAGTGGCACTGGAGCTCCGATTTCGGACTCCCATAAGTTCACGGCTGCACAGAACTGCTATGCGGGAATGTGCAATACGTTATGTTTTGGACCGACCCAAACCGTTTGATGTGTTATGTGATTTTGATTTTGTTTATATTTGTGCTGCATTTATATGTGATGCATTCATGTTTCGATTTTATTTATGAATTGTGAAAAGTTTTGGAAAATTGAGAATTGAGAAAGTGGGTTTTCAGCCATGAAATTTTGGAAGTTGTTTATGAATGATTTGAAAAGTTCGAAAAATAAGCTTTCGATAAATTTCCTACTGTGAGATTATTTTTATTAAATGGTAAAAGTTTAGAAAATGATTTTGCTTATGTTTCACTTTATAAATATGTTATCCACGAGTAATAAGCTCACCCCCTCTTCATTCTCATCCACAGGTGATGAGAAAAAGATCGGGTGAAGGAAAATGAGGGTTTCCGTTTGTATGTGTTCATATTGTATTACAGTTAAGTTAGATTATTGCTGAGAAATTTAGAATTGTTGTGTATTGTGTACTTTGGATTGTGGTGATTGGTCTTGTATATGGCTTGAAACGCCATAAAGATATTCTTGTAAGCAATTAATTCATGAGGTGTATGAATTATGAATGTAGCGCCCCCTTACCATAGAGTACCCACCGGGACGCCCGTAGGTCATTCCGATAAGTATCCTATAATAAGAGACCACTACAGACAACCACCACTAAATTCCTCATGGCATCACAACTATAAAGCAGTAATATAAAATTGAGAACTTTTTAAAACCAAACTGGATTTCAGTTCATAAACTCCAAACACGGTAATTTACAACTTTCAGCATTTTCAGTCTGTACAATTTCAAAACACGTTACATTAACTACAATACAGTAATGTACAAAGAGCAGATCTAACTATCAGTCTCCAAAAGAAAGCCCAGCTGACCGACCTTTGAGCCATCGCTTCACTTGCCAATCTACAAAACACGGCTCTACAGTCCGAACGGAGCTATCAGCCTACACTCAAGCCTGAAAAATAGATTGCAATTTTGGATGAGTTTGCGAACTCAATGAGAAACCATCATCGATGGTCCTCCCAAT
>JAOQMR010000004.1:20950253-20977339 GCA_027563865.1 Erythroxylum pelleterianum
TGTTGAAGATAGTGAAATCTCAGAAGGATTTCTGAGGACTGGACGTAGCCCACGGTTTGGGGTGAACCAGTATAAAAGGACTGTGTCAACTCTCTCTACTCTCTCTATTACTTACTGCGAGTTTAATTCTCAAATAACACAAGTTTTCAAAGAATCTTTGACATACAAAAGTTTTTCTGAATTGAACAAATTTTTAAAGAAGGGTTTTATGAAAAAGATATCACAATTCAACCCCCCTTCTTGTGTGTATTGATTATCATTTACTAACGTGTGATTCACTTCAAATGGACTATGGGTAGGTTAGGTTTGAGATTGATTTATGTTGATTTCAATTGTTGTGATTTTGAAGTTTTAGGGATTTTTTATTGAATTGGAATTGAATGGAAAATTGGGTTGTTTTAGGAAATCAAGAACAACCTACCCAAGAGCAAGAGGAATGGCACAAATTGAGTTCGGATTTTCAAGAGTTATAAGGTGGGTATTTTTTTTTTAACAAAAGAAAGGAACTGCATTAACAACCATTGTCAGCAGCTAAGGCTGAAGCAATACAAACAGGGAAAGAGAAATCCCAATAAACAAGACCTGACATAGAACTAGCATATCTCGCAAGGGAGTGAGCTGCACAGTTCACAAATCTTTTACAAAAACCAAAATGAATATCATTAATGGAATGACAAAGAAATAAGCAATCATATTGTGTAATAAGCAAAAAGCTTGTATGTGTATTGTGTGTTGAAATGATTTTCTTTGAAATGTTATGATGTGCAAATTACATTATGATGTATGACATTTCATAAAAATTGAATTGTGGGTATGATCATGCTATGCTTTGGAAATGTATCACGACGTTTTCATTCAATGGAAAGAAGAAAAAGCATGAGAATATGAAATTGTGAATAATTGAATTGAGCATGAGATTTGATTGGGTTTAGGCGAGAGAGGAACCGTTTCGTAGTCACGTACATGTCGACATAAAGCCTTCTCTTAGCTGCCCACTTGTGGCCCACGAGATCCGAAAAGTGGACTCGTTTCGTTCACATAGTAAACTTCAGTTTCTCTATTTTGTTCCACGGAACTCTCGAGCCAATTATGTGTGCATTTTCATTGTGATGTGTTAAGATATGATGAAGTTGAGTATTATGCTTGATGCAAAATGTCATCCAATTTGTTTTATATGATGTTGCATTGAATTTTGAGTTGTGAACTAGAATTGTGATTGTAGAACTTACAATGCTAAATTAAGATAAGATGAGCATGTTTATATGAATATTCGCATATATGTTTGATTGTATGGCTCATCACCAATGGCTATAAATATATTAGTCACTGAGCTGTGCAGCTCAACCCACAATTTTCCCTCCTCAGGTGCAGATCGAGAAGAGTAGCGACCCTTGTAAGGCATTTGGAACTCCAATATAGCTAGGAGTCTTTTGTACTAAGTTAGTGACGGATAGCTTTATAGGCATATCAAACATGAGCATCCTTTTGTATTTGTATTAAGTTCGATGTGTATGTTGATATATAAGAAAAGCTTGTTCAAACATTCATTGTGTTTAGAAATGAGAATGAGAACTTGAGAATTTTGTTTTCATTTGCTATCGATATTTTGGGGATTACATAGGGAAGATATGATCATTTTTGTTAAGGAATTTTGTTATGTGATCCAGTCACTTCCTTTGAATGGTCTTATTGAAGATGTGCTATGAATGATATGTTTCCTCTATTGCAAGAGAGGTCAAGAAAAGATATGTTTTTGCTTTAATTAATATAGATTGTTTTGAGAATTTTGACCAGGTATATAATGCCTTTATGTACAATTCTTTCCTTATTAAGTTTAGGATGCCAATTAAAGTTTTGCATAAAAAGAGGGAGAAGCATTCCATGAAACTTGGGAGAGATATAGGGTTTTGCTTAGCCAATGTCTATTCCATTAGTATTCCTTACAATTAGTTATATGATTTTTCTATAAAGGTCTTGCTTTCGCATATCAAAGCTTAATTGATACTATCACAAGAGTGATTATCTCTATAAAAACAATTAAGGAATTCAAAGAAATTATTGAAACCTTATCCAAGAATTCCTTAATTAAGGATGTTAGGGGAAAATTAAAAGCTTCTCTTTATAAGGCTTAATTTTTTTTTGAAGGAATGAAGATATTAAATTGAGATATGTACAATAGGAAGGCATTTTACATGTGTAGTTTGTATATGAGTCCTTCCTATGTATGTATGAGTATTTAGCCTACCTCAAGTTACTGTCAATATGAAAATTACAATGCTACTATGTGGGAAAGTCAATCATCAAGGATGATCCTTCTTTTAATAATTACAATCTTTATTAGAGAAGTCACTCAAGTTTCTTTTAAAAGAGATAAGGATCTAGAGCAGGTAGACCTATGGGACTGATAACAAAGACCTTTATTTCCACCGTCTTTACAAGATAAGGAGATGGAAGAGATGCTTTAGTAATATATGTATTCTATTAGTGTGAAATTGGATAACTTGGGGAAACTTAAGACTCATATAGATCAACTTAATAAGGTAATGCAATTAAACTCACATCAACTCACAATTTGAAGGAGCAAGTGATCAGTTACCTAGATGGCAGGTAAAAGAACGCTTCTTAATAATACAAAGATAACCCAAAAAGAAAGAGTGTTAGCCATAACATTAAGAGGTGGCAAAATACTTGATGTTGCAACTACTAAAGAAAAGGAAGTGCAAAAGTGGGACAAACTTAAGAAAAAGGATGAGGAGGTGGAGGTGAAAATTCAAAACATGTATGCCACTCTCATCTAAATCTAGTGTTAATCTAGAGCAAGAGCCATAATTCTCTGTCAATCCTATGTTTCACCCATTCTATACCCTCAAAGCTTGAAACAAATAAAGAAGGATAAGGATAACTTCAATAAATTCATATATTTTTTAAAATTTGCACATGAACATCCCATTTGTAAAAGCATTAGCCCAAATCTCCTATCTAAAGTTTTTGAAGGAAATCATTTCTAACAAAATAAACTTAAAGAGAATGTTATGGTAACATTAACTAATGGTATAGAACAATTTTGCAAAAACAAACTACCTTCAAACTTAAAGCATACATTTATCTATTTTTTGTAAGTTTAGAATAGGAAAAATCAAGCCTATGACTATATCACTCCAACTAGTTGATAGGTCCACTAGGTGCCGAATTAGGGTAGTGGAAGACTTACACATTGAAGTAGGATAGCTTTATATATATATATAATAGACGTGAAGTATGAAAATGAGATTCCCATCAACTTAGAGAGGCCATTTATGGCTATTAGAGGGGCGTTAATTGATGTGCCAATGTGTAAGTTGACATTTAGGGTGGGGGATGAGAAGGAAGAATCACCATTGATATAGGATAGAAATGTTTTATTCTACTGTGTATGAAGACTTGCCTAAAGTTACTTATGTTGCCTCTAGAAACATGTTTAGCTTTAGGACTTCATAAAAAAAGAGGAGGATTCTAACCTTATTAGTTATAGTTTTAGGTTGGAATGAGAGGGATATAGATTCTAGTTTTCTTGTGTTTTTAAAGAATTAAGAGAATGAAAGCCCAAGTCCATGCCATCTACACAAGAAGAATTTAAAACTTCATTTAAAGTAGTTTTAGACTCTAATTTTCTCTAAGTTTTTGAAGACTTAGGAAAAGGAAAGCCTAATTCCCTGCTATCTACATAAGAAGAACCTAAAATTTATTTAAAGTAGTTGCCTTCTCACTTATGTTATACATATTTAGGAGAAAATAATACTTATCCTATTATTATCTCTTCTTTTCTAAGTTTCATATATGAATTTAAGCTACTTAAGGTCCTACGAGAGCACAAGTCGGTGATTGCTTGGACTATTTAGGATATTTATGGGATTAGTCCATCATTTCAATCCAATCAAATCTTTATGAAGAATAAACACAAGCTTATTATAGAGAACCAACAATGACTTAATCTGAATATAAAGAAATTATACGCTCTGAAGCAATTGAACTCCTAAACGCATAAATCATATACTTATTTTCAATTAGCTCTTGGGTGAGTCCTGTTCAGGATATGCTAATCAGACCTCATAAACAAAATAATACGGTTACCAAATAGATAAGCTTGTATTATTCCACCTACTCTTCCCTGTAAAAAGCTCCAACGGTGGATCATACAATCTTCAGATGTTCACGACAAAACTTTTCGAGGCAAATGTGTATTTCCAGGTCATGCATTAAAAACTTACATCGATACAATACTAACTTGGGCCTCTGAGAGAGAAGATATGGAAGAGTCTTACCCCAGGCTACAATTTTGCACACTTTAAGAGAATATTTATTGGTCATAAAGTTCAGATGCCCGCAAAATGTAGTGGGCAGTTTATAATTTCATACTTAACAAAGCTGCAATTGACATAAACCGAACCGAACACTCTCTTAAGCCAAATGATCAGGTCAAGAGCAAGGTCGAGACAATGTGTAATTATCAAGTATTTTGGCGTCCAACTAAGGTAACCTCTTGAGTTGGTCTTGCAGAGATTTCAAGCACTTGGAGCATGCCTGTTGCTAGCCTTCTTGTTAAATCCTCAACTGAGACCTTCACTACATCTCTTCTCATGCCAATATCAGCAGCATACCTACTCGCACAATAAACTCCAACGGCTGTTGCTGCCATGCCATACACATTGGTAGTGACAAGGCGCAGTGGTGTAGACAAAACTGCTGCAAGAGGACCCCCAACAATGGATACTGCCTGGCCACTCTGTCCCATAGTTCCCTGCTCCAAAACAAGGAGCCCTGTCTTGCAGTAGATTGCAAAATCCTCGCAATTATTCTTGAAGACATTGTAACAGCCAAATCCATTTTCAAGCAGGTAGTTTGCTCGATGGACAACAATGTCATCTGGATCTGAGAATGCAAGAGTGCATGTTCCGCCACGTGCTTTGGCAAGAAAGAGAGCAGGGCTGACAGCATACTCAAATCTATACAAGAAACCTCCAGCAAGGAAGCATTTCAGACATGAGAGAACCACCCCATGGCCTCCTTCCTGCATTGTGCAGGTGGGGCAAGGAGCTTGGGAGTTGGCTGGTCCTGAGCTTAACAGGAGTACATCTAGCACTGTACCTGTTCCTACTTCTTGGCCCCTTCTGGTGAAGTGTATGACTTTATCATCTCCAATATAGATTCCTAATAATGTTCATATACAAAAGACAACTGCATGATTCGATGTAGTGTGAGAATTTAGTAGTTATGACCATCTGATTCTTTGATACTATAAGAAGAAAATATCTGTAAGAACACGCGATCAGATCATAAACTCAGTTGACATATGGTTTATGTAATCATGTTCCAGAATAAAAGAACCGAAATGACCACTACACAAGTCTACTGACGAGGCACAGCCTCTTAAGTTAGCAACAGTTTCCCACAACGAAAAGAATAAATCACCAATTTTCAAACTACTCATATCAACATGAGGCATTTGGGACAAGACAACCCTAATTTTAGAGCAGTCCTAAGACAAAGGGATGCAGAAACCTTAAGAACCTAACGAAAAACACGGTGCTAAGACATGATAACAAGGTGCAGCCAGTAAAACTTCCCTTCCATTTGACAGAAAAAAAATCCGTATCTCCTTCTGATAAATGCCTCGATTTCCATTAATTGTCGTCTAAATTTATTTAGCCACCAGAAAAGGAGATGTTGCAAATATGATTTATAACAGCAGATAAGAATAACCCCATTCCACCGACAATCAGACCAAAATTTTGTTTTTCCTTGGCGCCACAAGGAAAACGACGGTTGCTTGTTTGATTCCCAGTTCCTAGCCAGATGTATAAAAGAATATGCAACAATCCCCTCTCAATTATCTTTTAGTTTAATCTATTTCAATAAAGAAAACCAATAACTATTTATTTAAAGCTTGGAAACCAAGATTAAAAAAACAAAAAATTAGATAACAACAAAGAAAAGGAAGAATAAAAGAGGTACCATGATGAGCATATATATAGGCAGTCCTCCAGGAGTATATATGATCACCAGGTTTCAAGCTTCCCCTGTCAATCCTGCGCTTTAAACATATCCAATTTTAATTAATGAAGAAAAAACAAAAGATAACAGCGAAGCCCCTAATCCTATCATAAAATAACATTACTTGTTTGATAAAAGCCCCATCTCTCTCGTCTGTTCTTCTGCTCTCCAAAGAAGAAGATATTGAATTCTGGCGTCTGAGCCTTCTTGGTCTTAGAGATGGAGATGGTGGGAGAGAGAGACGAAGCTGGTTACTTTTGAGGTAAATAACCAAAGTACCCCTTCGCACGGTTCCTAGATCAATTTCTTATTGCTCAAGGAAAAGGGGACACGGAGAAGACGAAAGTTGCACGTGGCTCTTTCAGGTTTAATATATATATATATATATATATAATTTGTTTTTTTTAATGAAATATATAATTTGTTAATTCGTTATGCTGACGGTAAGATTTTAGCTTCAAATGCACAAAATCTCCCACCTCAAAAGTCTGCTTTGTGCGACGTCTGTCCACTATCTGTTTCATTTGATTTCCGCTCTTCGTAAGTGAAATTGTAAAATGTTTAGCATAGCCTCCTAGCCAATGAGAACTTGATCAACCGCTAAAACTGGCGAATCTCCCGTAAAGTAAGGAGTGTACACCGGAGGTTGAAAACCATATACTGCTTGAAATGGTGTAACGTTCATCGACGAGTGGAATGTGGTGTTATACCACCGTTTCGCAAGCGACAACCATCGACTCCAGTTGGTGGGGCAGTCAGAAGTTATAAACTACAGGTATGTTTCGATAGTATGGTTGAGTACTTCAATTTGGCCATCGCTTTAAGTTGTTGAAAACGGAAGTTTCATACCTTGCAGTTGAAATAATTCTCGCCAGAAATTACTGATGAAGGACAACATCTCTGTCAGTCATAACGGTCTGTGGCATACCATGCAATTTAACAATATGATCCATGAAGACCTTAGCAACCTTTTCTGCTGTATACGGATGACGTATAGGAAGAAAATGGGCATACTTGCTCATTCTATCAATAACTGAAAAAATGACAGTATAACCTTTCGATACCGGCAAGCCATCCACAAAATCCATACTGATATCCATCCATACCTGACGAGGAATGGACAGAGGTTGAAGTAAATCTAGAGAAGCCACTGTTTCATTTTTATTATGTTGGCACACTTCACACTTTCTCACAAATTCTCTAACATATTTCTGCAATCAGCGTCAAAAAAAAAAAAAACCACCTTTAACCTCTTATAAGTTCCTAACCATCCCGAATGTCCTCCATATGCAGTGGCATGCGTTATCTTAATCAATTTCTTGCTGCAGAAGAATCGAATTCCCCACCACAGTACGTCCCTTCCACCTCAAAATGTTATCCGTCCAAGAGTATACTGCTCCTTTGTATTCTCCATTCCATATCTGCTGTATCAATTTTTTGGTAGTGATATCACTTTGCCAACTCACGTTAATTTCTGACAATATCTCTGTATTTGCTTGTGAGATAGATAAAACAATTGTACTTGTCACTCTCGATAGAGAGTCTAAGGCTGAATTTTCACTTCCCTTTTTGTGTCTTACAGAAAAATCAAAACCCGAAAGCTTGGACAACCAAGCCTATTGATGGACAACCAACTCTATTGAAATTGAGTAGTGATGCATTTATCTATTAAGTATTTTAAGCTATGATGATCGGTTTGTATAATAAAATGTCTTCCCATCAAATAGTGTGACCATTACTTCACTGCCATAACTGTTAAGATGTGTGTTATGATATTTTGTGCATTATTTGTAATTGGACAAATTTGATTATTTGAGGATACTATGCTGAAGATTCTACTTTATGGGGGACTTTTTGAAGATGATGTTTATTTGTGTGATGGCAATCACCTATACTCCACCAATCTATACTCAAAAACAACAAACAACAGAAAAAAGATGAAAATCAAAGAGGAGAAGAAGTGTCTGAAGATCGAAGAGAGGGAAGCTCTCGGATGTTCTAATCAGACAGAGACAAAATGAATTAGCTTAAGACATACCCACGTGACACACATGTGAAAACACGAGTTAGAAACTTTACAACACAAAGCACTGTCGTATTACATACATCAGAAGACAATAAAACGCAGCTTCAAACAACACAATACGCAGACCAGAAGCAGATGGATTAATAACTCACGTGGGAGGCACATGACCCTTGTCTGATTTATGCAACCTCACCCGAAAGCCTCTGCATGCAACTCATATAAAAGGAGCAGATCACAAGCATTAGGAGATAACAAAAAGAGAGACTTCATTATTCTGATTTGATTGTATTTTCAATATCTGAGAGTGAAAGAATTAGAGTGAAAAGTTTGAGAGTGTGCTAGAGTACATACCAGTGAGCACTAGAAGAGTTAAAGACTCTTGCAAGTATTGTGAGAAACACTCAATTCTGTAAATTGTTCTCTTCTTTTTCATACTAGTTGAAACCACATTAGCAAAAACCTTGGATGTAGATAGCATTGAAGCTATCAAACCAAGTAAAAATCTGTGTTCTTTATTTTTTCTGCACTTCATATCATCTACAAGATTTAACTTCTTATCAATTTTTATGGTTTAAAGCAACAGTACAGTATAAATATCCTAACATAAAGTGGTATCAGAGCTTCCAAAACCCCCTGGGGCACTTCTTGACTACTCAAAGCATTAAAGAATCATCAAGAATTTTCTGTAAGTATAAGTCTTTTGTTTCTTTAAACTACAGTCACAATGGTAGGAAAAGAAATGGATGTTTTACTGGAAAAGAAGACTTCACCATCTGGAAACTCCAGGTGCAAGCTCTTCTTGAGTTTTATGATTGTTATGGGACTATAGAAGATCAATATGATGTTGAGACTGATTTAATAAAAAGACTCAAGATGCAAAGACTTGCATATTGCAAGTTAATGCTTTACTTATCACCAACTTTGATAAGAAAAGTGTAAAATTGTAACACTGCACAGAAGCTATAGCCTAAACTTGATGATAATTTATGCAAAGAAGTGTCTTCCTAACAAGATGGCATTTCTCCACAATCTTGCTAACTACAAGATGAATACCTATGTCTCTTTAGATGACAACCTAGACTATTTCTTTAAGTTAGTACAAGACCTAGAAGCTACACATGAAAAGATATCTAAAGAGCATTAAGCTGTAGTAATTCTAAAGCTTTACCTTCTGAATTCAATACATTCAAGAAGGTAATTAAGCATGCTAATAAAGAATCCCTCACTGTTAAGAGGGTATTAGACTCACTAATAGAAGAAATAGTGGATGTTAATCCATTCAAGAAAGAGGCAGAAGTAATGTTTGTAGAAAACGATCACGAAAAGAAATCTTATAAGAAAAATAGCAAGAAAGGAAAATGGCAGAAGGGAAGTGGAAAGGATAAGCACACCAAGGAAGGTTAGGAAAAGAAGAAAAAGGGAAAAGGAAAGAAGTGTTTTTATTGTGATAAGGAGGGACATTTTGCAAGGGACTAGAGAAAGAAGAAAGGGATAAAGCTGCAAAAAGTGGAGATGAAGGAAATGTGGAGAAACCAGAAGATTCAATTGGTGATGAAATTCTGGTTGTCACTGAAGAAAGTGAAGACCTGAGTAGAGAATGGATCTTTGACTCAGGTTGTACCATGCATGTGACACCACATAGAGACTGATTCACTACATTCGAACCAGTCACTGCCAAGGTAAAAATGGTAGATTTCGGGCAGCAAAGGATAGGAGAGATTGGAAGTATCTCCATCAACATGTTTGATGGAAAGAGAAGGATCCTTAGTAATGTAGATTTGTGTCTAGAATAAGGAGAAATTTGATTTTTGAAAGCTTGTTTGATAAGCAAGGTTTTTATATTAGATCCAAAGATAGACTCAGAGAAACCCTAAAGGATGGTAGAATCATTATTAGAGGAGTTGAAAGGGGTGGGTTGTACTATGTTATAGGCTCCACAGAAGTTAATCAAGTTTCAGAGAAGGGAAATTCTGAACCAACCAAGTAATGACATGCAGGGTTGGGTCATGCAGAGAACAAAAGTATATTCCACCTCTCTAAACAAGGACTGACCCCTGAACAAGACCTACAAAAGCTAGAATTTTATGAATCATGTGTGCCAGGAAAGCATCACAGATTTAGTTTTCAAAAGGGAGCACAGAAGGCCACAGAGACTATTGAATATGCTCGTAGTGATCTCTAGGGGTCAGCTCAAGTACCTACTGCAGGAGGGAATATATACTTTATGTCTATTATTGATGACAGATCTAGAAAGTGTTGGGTATATCCGATGAAGAGAAAGGATGAAGCATTAGAAAACTTCATAAAATGGCATACACTTATGGAGAATCAGACTGGGAAGAAGCTAAGATGCCTAAGGACTGACAATGGATTAGAGTATTGCCTATAATTTAAGGATCAAGAAATGACTAAAGCAGTCTTTATGTTAGTCTATGTAGATGACCTAATTATTACAGGGAAAGACTTTAACATAATTCAAGAGGTAAAGTGTGATCTATGTATTCATTTTTAAATGAAAGGCTTAGGAGAAGCTCAAAAGCCTCTAGGAATACAAATAATCAGAAATAGGAGGGAAGGAAAACTCTGGCTTGTTCAAAGGAATTATATAAGAAAGGTCTTAGCTTAATTCAACATGGAACAAGCTAAACCTAGTTCTGTACCCCTAGGATCTCACTTACAGATGGTGTCTGATAAGAGCCCTAAGATTGAGGATAAACAGAGAACCCTTAGTTCTGTACCCCTAGGATCTCACTATCCCTATGATGTAGGTGTTGGATGTATAATGTACCTTATGCTATGCATAAGGCCTGACCTAGCTTATGCCATCAGTATACTAAGCAAATTTATGGCCAATCCAGGTTTAGAACACTGGCAAGGGCTGAAAGGGGTTCTCAGATATTTATCTGGAACCATCAACTATGGACTATGCTTTTCTAAAGATGAACTAACTAAATGCAATTACTTGTCTTTATGTGGTTATGTGGTTGCAAATTATGCAGCAGATAAGGACACAAAAAAGTCAATTTCTACACACATTTTCACATTAGCAACAAACACAATAAGTTGTAAATCACAACAGCAATCAGTAGTAAGCTTATCAAACACAGAAGCAGAGTATTATGCAATCATTGAAGGTGTAAAGGAGCTAACATGGTTATCAGGAATATTGAAAGAAATCAATGTCAACATCACAAAGCTAGTAATACATACGGATAGTCAGAGTGCACTGTACCTTAGTAGAGATCCAATCCTCCATGAGAAATCCAAGCATATAGATGTGAGACTCCACTTTGTTAGAGACCGAATCGCAAAAGGGGCCTTCAATCTGGAGAAAATAACAGGAGAAAGAAACCCATCAGATTTTGGGACAAAGGTATTCACTCAAAAGAAATTCACTTTTTGTAGGGATTACTTACAGATAAGTGAAGCCCCATGAAATCGAAGGCGATCTTATCAGATCTCACTAGGATGGTAAAGCTAGGGTTTTTCGGATTCAAAATCACTCTCGAATTTTTGATCAAAGTGAATATTGATGGAGTAGGAGGGAATAATGTGATGACAATCACTTATACTCCACCAATCTACACTAAAAAACAACAAACAACAGAAGAAAGATGAAAAATCAAAGAGGAGAAGAAGAATTGTCTGAAGGTCGAAGAGAGGGAAGCTCTCGGATGTTCTAATCAGACAGAGACAAAATGAGTTAGCTTAAGACATACCCACGTGAGACACACATGTGAAAACAGAAACTTTATAACACAAAGCAGTGTCATATTACATACATCAGAACACAATAAAACGCAGCTTCAAACAACACAATACGCAGACTAGAAGTAGATGGATTAATAACTCACGTGGGAGGCATATGACCTTTGTCTAATTTATGCAACCTTACCCGAAAGCCCCTGCATGCAACTCATATAAAAAGAGTAGATCACAAGCATTAGGAAAATAACAGAAAGAGAGACTTCATTATTCTGATTTGATTGTATTTTCAATATTTGAGAGTGTAAGAATTAGAGTGAAAAGTTTGAGAGTGTGTTAGGGTACTTACTGTTAGAGTCCACCAGCTCTAACAGAGAGTCACCCAAACAACAACTACCTGCACTAGGAATTTCCACACAATCGCAACAGAGCACACACACAGTAGTAAAACAAGAACACAGAAGAAGTAAGAATGAAAGGAATACTGAGCAGTGATATTCCCTAGCTAGACTTCGAGGGCTAGCTGAACCTCCGTACAACCATTAATTCTCATATCATAACAGAATGCCAATCATTATACTCTAACAACAATATATTCTCTCCCGCTAACTAACTCTCACCCTCTTACTTCCCAATTTACCCTCACACTCCTCTCATATTACCTGTTTTGCTACCTTTCGGATCTCCCCTCTTCTTACTATATTTCTGCTGGAACCTAGTCTCAACAATACCCCACCCCCCCAAAAGAACTTACCTTGTCCTCAAGGTGGAAGGAAGGAAATTGATTATTAATGAAATCAAACTTCTCCCATGTGGACTCGAAATCTGGTAGATCCTTCCATCGGATTAGGACTTCCAATTCCCCATTAATTCTTCTGCGGACTCCCACTAAGGCTGTTAGTTCCACCTTCAGCTACATGTCTTCATCCAGAAAAGAAGGTAGCGGCTGAGATTACATCACAGGAGCAATAGCTCTCTTAAGTTGGGAGACATGAAAAATGTCATGGATCTTGGCAGTAGTAGGTAGTTGCACTTGATAAGCTGCCTCCCCAACTTTAGCAGTAATCGGATAAGGACCATAATATCTTGGGCTCAGCTTTTCATTGCTCCTGACAACTAAGGATTTAAACCTATAAGGCTGCAATTTTAAATAAACTAGATCGCCAACCTCGAAAGTCAAGGGCCTTCTTTTGGAATCCGCATACTTCTTCATCTGCTGCTGTGCATTCAACAGATTAGACTTGAGTTCCTCCAAAATTTGATTTTTGTCCAATAACTGTTGGTTGATATCCTCCACTAATGACCCCTCATCAGTATACTTGAAAAGAGTAGGTGGTTCACGGCCATAAAGTGCTTTGAATGGAGTCATTCCAATTGCACTGCTGTAAGTAGTGTTAAACCAATATTCAGCTCAATTCAACCACTTAGGCCACTCCTTAGGATGATCACTGACAAAACACCATAAATAAGTTTCCAAACATCGGTTTACTACCTCCGTTTGGCCATCCGTCTGTGGATGATATGCTGAACTCATGTGGAGAGTGGTACCCGAATGCTTGAATATTTCTTTCCAAAAGGTGCTCATAAACAATCTGTCCCTATCTGACACAATTACCCTAGGGAATCCATGGAGTCTCACTACTTCTTTAATAAAAAGGGCAGCCACTTGTTTAACAGTGTAGGGATGTTTTAAAGCTAGGAAGTGGCAGAATTTGGTCAATCGATCCACAATAACAAATATAGTGTCTACTCCCAATGCTTTAGGTAAACCACTTATGAAATCCATAGAAATTTCTTCCCATACCTGAGTAGGAATAGGTAAGGGCTAAAGAAGGCCAGCAGGTTTCAAGGCCGAATACTTGTTCTTCTGACACACATCACAGCTCATGACAAATTGTTTCACATCAGATTTCATACCCAGCCAATAGACAACATTTGCTAACCTCTTATAAGTCCTGAAATACCCTGAATGTCCTCCCATTAGGGTTGAGTGAAACTCACTGATTAACTTCTGTAGGTGGAGACCCTCAGCAGGCAACGCCAGTCTGTTTTCATAGAATAGCCTTGATCCTATCAGCTTGTAAGGGGGATGACTATCCGGCTGTAACAACAGATCCTGTATAATGCTTCTTAACTTAGGATCTTGCTGCACCATGTCTTGTAACTGCTGCAACTCATCATGGAACTCCATACTCAACGCCCTACATTCAGTTTCAACCTTTCTTGACAAGGCATCTGCTGCACGGTTTTCTGCTCCCGGTTGTAGATTATATCAAACCTTAAACCTAACAACTTAGTAACCCACTTCTGCTACTCCTCACCTAGCAACCTCTGATCAGTCAAAAAATGTAGGCTCCTTTGGTCTGTCCGTATGGTGAAGTGTCTCCCCATCAAGTAGTGCCTCCATTTTTGCACTGCCCACACAATAGCCATCAACTCCCCTTCATAGACAAGTTTCAGCTGATTTCTAGCTGAGAATCCTTGGCTTAAATAAGCCACTGGTCGACCCTCCTGCATTAGTACAGCCCCCATGCCAACACCTGATGCATCTGTCTCCACTACAAAAGGTTTGGAAAAGTCTGGCATTGCCAGCACCGGTGTCTCAGTCAGCAGTTGCTTGAGGGCTTCAAAGGCTTTCTGTGCCGAGTCATCCCACTGAAATTTATCTTTGCATAACAGATTGGTGAGTGGCTTGGCTATACTCCCATAACCTCTTACAAATCTTCTGTAATAGCCTGATAACCCCAAGAATCCTCTTAGTGCTTTAACATCCTTTGGGACAGGCCAGTTAACAATGGCTGCAATTTTGCTAGGATCTACTGATACTCCTTCTGCAGAAATAAAATGCCCCAAATACTCCAATCTGCTTTGCCCAAAAATGCACTTCTTCAAGTTGGCTACCAACTGATTTTCAATAAGTATCTGAAGCACTATTTGGAGATGCTTCAAATGATCTTCTAAACTTCCGCTGTAAACCAGTATATCATCGAAGAAAACTAATATGAATTTTCTAAGATGAGGTTTAAATAAGTCATGCATAAGAGATTGAAAAGTGGCGGGAGCATTCATGAGTCCGAAAGGCATTACCATGAATTCATAGTGCCCCTCATGAGTTCAGAATGGTGTCTTGGCTATATCTTCCTTCTTCACTCTGATTTGATGATATCCCAACTTCAAATCGATCTTAGAAAAGATCTTAGACCCCCCCCCCCAATTCATCAAAAATCTCATCGATACAGGGAATGGGATACTTATCTAGTATGGTCAACCTGTTTAAGGCCCTGTAATCCACACACAACTTCCATCCACCATCCTTCTTCCTTACTAATAGCACTGGACTAGAATAAGGGCTATTACTTGGTCTGATGATTCCTGACTCCAACATGTCCTTAACCAACTTCTCAATTTCGTTCTTCTGATAATAGGGATACTTGTAGGGTCTGACATTTGGAGGCTTAGACCCCGGTTCCAACTGTATAACATGGTCAGTAGCCCTATTCGGGGGTAGATTGCTAGCAGGTTCAAATACCTTTCTGAACTTCAGCAATAGCTTTTGGATTTCTTCCCCAACTGAAGAATCTACTGTGCTGTAGCTCTGTATCTTTTCCAAATTCAGTATCTCCCTTTCCACTTCCACCATTTCTTCATCCAGCTCTCCCTGCCCTCCATATTCCAGCAGAAACCCCTCTGCTCCATGCTGCAATAATTTGACAGCAGTCTTGAGGGAAGTCACAGAAGCCTTAGAACCCATCTCCTCATACAGTTTGATCTTCTGTCCCCCATGACTAAACTTCATTATATGCTTTTTCCAATTGAGCAGGATGTCTCCTAATGTCTCCAGCCACGCCACCCCAAGAATAACATCAACACTTTGCATTTCAAAAGGGAAGAAGTCCTGTTTCAACAACATCCCCTGTACACGGATCTCTACTCCTTTACAAATACCCGCACTCTGTACCCGACAATCATTCCCCAACCTAACCTTGAAGGGTTTCGTAACACTCACCTCCATTTTCAAGTTGTCTACTAACTTGCGTCTGATGAAGTTATGCGATGCGCCACTGTCAACTAAAATTATGACTTCTCTTCCAGAAATCGCCCCCCTGATCTTGAGAGTTTGCGGACCCACTATACCTCTGACAGAAGCAACCGAAAGCTCCAACTCTGGTAACGGTTGAGTTGTTTCTTCTGGTATATAAGGCTGAAGACACATCACCCGATTGACCAACTCATCTGCTTCTTCCTGTAGCTCCATCGGCTGCTCTTCATCATCTAGGAGGATATGGAATTGCTTCTCTCCACATACATGCCCCAACGTATACTTCCCATCACAACGGTAACAGAGTCCCTGCTGTCGCTTATGTTGAAGCTCTTCGGCTGTTAATCGCTTGAAGGGAAAGGATTGCTCTCTTCGGAAACTTCTTTGTCCTTCGTTACTTGAACTCGCACCCCACTTATCCGGTGATCTGTCTGGCGTCGGGCCACTTTTGGGGTTAAGACTCACTGTCAGCGTCAGAGCTTTCCCTTCGTTGAACGGTTTGCGACTGGGAATCCAAGGAGAAGTCTACGGGTTAGGGCTAATCGACGGAGCACCTCTCATGCCCCATGTACTGGAACCCGACGTGCCCGACCCACCAAGTAGTCTCGATGTTTTATTGTTGCGCACCGATTGATCCAACAAAGCCCAGTTCCTCCCTTTCGTCATCTGGGCCAGCTCCATTAGCTGGACCAACGAATCGGGTTGAGCCATCTGGATCTCAGCCCTTTATGTCATCCTTCAACCCGTTCATATATGCTATCATTATCACCTCCACCGATACATCCTTCAGCATCGACGTAACCACCTCAAACCTCTGGTTATAATCCGCCACTGTCCCCGTCTGTTGAATTTTCAGCAGCTCCACTAATGGGTTTCCAACAGACGAACTCCCAAATCTTCGTATCTCTGCCCTCTTAAACAGTCCCCATCCGGCTATCGACGACCAGTTTTGCCTCCATTGATACCAACTTAGAGCTTCACCCTCCATACACACCGCAACTACTGGTAACCACCGATCAAGTGGCACACCGTTCAACTCAAAATAGCGTTTCACTCGAAACAACCAGCCAAAAGGATCCTCTCCATAAAACAGAGGAATTTCAAGCTTCCGAAAGCTCTTCTCCCCTCGTATCTGTTCAGCTTGTGCGGATGTCTCCCCCTCGAATTTGTGTTCCGATATCTCTTCAACTTCTCCGACGACTTCCTTATCCTTCCCCTTATTTTCCGTCCTCCTCAAAATCTCAAATATGGATGCAATATCCCCTACCACCTTATCAAACTTAGCTTCAACTCCTGCGATATCATCAACTATCCTCAACAATTCTTTCTCTACGTTATCAACCCTTGCTTCCATTCTCGTAAATACCATTACCTATCCCCACCTCACTCTGATACCAATTGTTAGAGTCCACCAACTCTAACAGAGAGTCACCCAAACAACAACTACCTGCACTAGGAATTTCCACACAATCGCAACAGAGCACACACACAGCAGTAAAACAAGAACACAGAAGAAGTAAGAATGAAAGGAATACTGAGCAGTGATATTCCTTAGCTAGACTTCGAGGGCTAGCTGAACCTCCGTACAACCATTAATTGCATATCATAACAGAATGCCAATCATTCTACTCTAACAACAATATATTCTCTCCCGCTAACTAACTCTCACCCTCTTACTTCCCAATTTACCCTCACACCCCTCTCATATTACCTGTTTTGCTACCTTTCGGATCTCCCCTCTTCTTACTATATTTCTGCTGGAACCTAGTCTCAACACTTACTAGTGAGAACTAAGAGAGTTAAAGACTCTTGCAAGTGTTGTGAAAAACACTCAACTCTATAAACTGTTCTCTTCTTTTTCGTATTATTTGAAACCACATCAGTGGGAACCTTGGATGTAGATAGCATTAAAGCTATCGAACTAAGTAAAAATCTGTGTGTTTATTTTTTCTGCACTTCATATCATATGCAAGATTTGACTTCTTTATCAGTCTTTATGGTTTAAAGCATCAGTACAGAACAAATTTCCTAACAATTTGGGATGAAAATCCTAGTCATTATAGGATTTAATTGGAATCAAATCATCATATCTTGGCTAAGATAAGATGTAGAGTTTTGGTAATTTTTGGACTCTTCTTGAGAACCTATTTTGATGATAATGGCTATTTAAGGACGCTAAATTTTTGGAGATTCCTTTCATCATTTTAATTTGTAGCTGCATTTTTGATGTGTTAAGTGATTTTTGATGCTATAATGTTGTCATTTTTGGGTGGAAAATTGACAGGCATATTGTGACTTGGTAGCTGTAATTTTGATGTATCTTGGATTATATTTTATAGTTGATTTCATGAGGATATGATCCATATCTAGCAGTTGTGTTTTCCCTAGGGGTTGTGCAATTTTTCTAGGGTGTCTTTATTGTTGTTTTTGTGGAAAAAAATCTCCAGTAGTTTTCTTGTATTTTGCAGCTCCATTATTTGCAACGTTTCAGTGAAGAATGTATATTTTGTTGGTGATTTTTCTGCTACTATATGTGGGATGTTCTAGTGATTATATCAAAGGTCTACAATAGCTTTCTTCGTAGACAACTTCCTAATCTTTCGTTGACGAAAGTACTTTGTTAAGGGAGTTGTTTTCTTATCTCAAGTGTCTTTATTTATGTCCTTAAAGTTTAAATCACTTGAGTTGTTTCATTCTTATTTTCATTATCGAACATTATTGAGAAAATCCTCTGTTGAGGTTAATAGGAGGCAATCGTGTTATTAGGGTGTGAAGTACTTTCACAAAGTGTGAGGACAAGGGATAGTGTCGAAAGTTGAGTAAGTCTGCTCAATAAAGTCATGTATAAAACTATTATTATACTTCGGTGAAAGTGATTAAGCTGGGTGGGGGCCTAGTAGACGTAGGTAAGGTATATCAAACTGCGTTAACAAATTTCGGGTGTTGATTTATTTATTTTTCTTTTATTTTTTCTATTTTCACTTGTGTCAGAAAATTTACAAGAACCATCAAAAGAATTCTAAGAAATTTCTTAAGGGGGTTCAATTTGGAAATGGAAGTCAAGCTAAGGTAAAATGGGTTGAAGTATATTTGCCTAAGCAAAATGGAAGATTGAGGATTCATTCTTTGAAGACTACTAACAAAATTCTACTTTTAAAGAGAGTGTGGTATATTCTCATGGAGAAAAAAAATCTCTTTGGCTTAGATGGATGAACAACTATTATCCGAAAAGAAGAAGCATTTGGTCTTTAAATACAAAACTCTTCTATTCTTACTTCCTAAACCAATTGATTATGCTTAATGGTGAAATAGAAAAGGATGTTACTTGCACAATTGATAATGGAAAGATAGCTAGCCTTTGGTTTGATAACTGGACTAGAAATAATCCCCTAATTCAGAATCAATCAGCTAAGATCAGTTTACAGGATTTCCATAGGCATACTAAAGTGTATCCTGTGATCAATGAAGGTCTACTGATATTAATCTTTAAGTCCCCCCTTATTCTCCTAATTCGAATAACCTGGATTGTTATCTCTGAAACAACATTCCTATCAATTTACTTTCTAACAGAAAATGTAAGGAAGTTTTTCACTTATATACTCCTGTTACTAAATGCCACCGGCTAGTTTGGAAAAAATCCTGCTCTTTAGGGTTTCCTTTTTGTTGTGGTTAGCAATTAAAAACACGCTCAATATACTATACATTTTGCATTATCTAAAACACAACTCCAATTGCATACTTTGTAATTTGACGGAGGAAAGTAGTGAAAATCTATTTTTTGATTGCCCTTATTCAACCACTTTTGGAACATTGTCAAAAGCAAATGTCTCTTGAACATTACTTCCTAAAGTCTACAAGAGGTGTCCAAATGGTTCTCGGATAACCCTAGGATTCTTGTAGACTATAATGAGGTCTATCTATTAGGAGTTGGAACCTGCACGTATGAAATATGGAAAGAACACAACCTCAGAAGATTCCAGAGGAAGGTAAGACCTCTTGGGGAAACATTAGATAGTATTCCCTACAATATTAAAGAGAAACTCGTTATATCTTTGCAGTGCCCTTCTAAACGAGCTAACTATTCCAGGCGTTTGTGGACTCCTGGGGACTTTGACAACGATCTAGTAAAGACTAGAGTATGCGACGGAAAATAACAAACTGGAAACTATAAAATACTTGTTGGAGATGGAACCTGGCACATGAAAGTGAAGACGACTAGGTTGCGCTTGGTTCATCCTCGGTTAACCAAAAATAGGAATTAAGATAGTACCACTGAGAAGATTGATGTGGTAAGACACTCTTACCTGTGTATCTCTTTGCTCCCATACGAGAAATGCGGTGTAATGCGATGGTGTCCTCTGTAATCCCTCCGGAGCATCAAACTTGGACCAAAAGGTTGAGCCCCAACCCTAAGGGCCCCCAATCGCAGGCCCGACCACCGTTGGAGGATTGAATCACGGTCTGATCCTGAGCAGTCACCTACCAGAGCAGTCCGGAGCATCAAACTTAATTTGGCAAAGTGTGGACTAGTTGTTTTCACTTTAGTCTTTTATTTTCCTTATTGTTCAAAGGATGAGTTCAATTTTAATTAACTGGTTATTCGGGTGAGGGGAATTTCAATAATTCCTCTATGTATTGTTTTTGACATGGTTCCCCTTTTTTTCAATTTTTAATGACTAATTTTAATTTCTTTTTAAAAAAGTAATGGTTTGGCTATATGCTTTTCTCCATATATTTTAGCCAAGTTATTTTATTTTCAATTCAAGTCTATGTTCTTACTATTTATCTTTCCATTATGTCAAGAAGACGCCATCTATAATTCATGTTACATGTGCCTCGGTTCTTAACAAAATGTCAACTAAACGGGTTCACAAAGGCGTATGCTCAACTTCGATGAAGGTAGTCATTTGAATTTGTTGGTTCATTTCTAGTTCTTCATTTAGGATGTGGAAGCAGATCCCAAAGGTTAGGGAATTATTTGAGAAATAGATATCTTGGTCTTCGATTAAAATGTTGATAGTAGCTTACTTTAGAAAAAGAAAAGGCTATCATCGGTTTTTCTGGCATCTTCATTCGGTTTTTGCTGCAATTAACCATTTACTTTATGTTTCTCCCTGCTCTCTTATCTGCAGAAATCTGTCTCTAGAGAATAGCCTAAAATTCAATTGGGCACCCATTTTTGTTTGACAGTCAAACCTCAAAGTTCCTACAAATGCAAAAGTTCCTATTATTATGATTGGGCTTAGAAATGGCTTGGGTTTTGAAATGGGCTTTTTACAGCCCAGAGGAAGAAAAGTGATTTCAAGTCCTGTCAAACTATGGCAGAAAAAGCGATTCAAAGTCTTATAAAACTACGTGGCGATGAGGTGCTGGGAGAAAAGAAGAGGAAATTAGGTGTTTTATAATTTAAAAATTATAATTTATAATCCCAAAAACAAAATTTGACTATTTTATAAAAAATTATAAATTTAAATATCTCATTATCACTTTTTAAATTTTAGACTAAAATTACAAAATTTAGTAAACTTTAACACTATATTTTTTTGACAATTTTTCAATCAAACTCATTTTTAAAATTTAAATTCTTTCATTTTTGGACATAATCCATTAAGTTATATAGAGTGGGTGAATTTGTACTCGTGCTATACATAATACTTTAATTTTTCTTATAAAAATTATAAGAAAAGTTTAGAGTGGTTAGCTCCAAAAGCCAGAAGTCACCCCAAATCATTGGCATGATTAATGGAAGATTAACAGCCGAATAACTTTATATTTATAACTTCATTCCGGGCTTTACGTTACATTGCCTAGATATTACACCATCCCGGCAATTTTGGAAAAGGAAAACAAGCCACTAGAGAATCAACATTTAAGAAAGGTGTAACTGAAATTATCAAAAACAAGGGAGTGAGTGACACTTTGCCGCGGACCCACTAGCCTTTTTGTTCGGACTTGGGAAGCATAACAAACCCCACTATACACAATTGCCGTTACAACATCAAATCATCATTAGTAACATCCAGCACTTTAAATCTTTTTTTAATAAAAGTTAATTATACTGCAAATCCAATCACGGAAATTATGGAACTTAAAAGAGAAATATACTGTTTGTATCATAAAATAAATGTATCTTTCTTGACAATAAGAAAAATAATAAAGCTCATATAAGATGTGAAAATACAAGACATTATAATCTTAAATTAGCGGTGAAAAATTGTATTTTGAACTTTAATCTTTACAATAATAAAAATTTGAATATTAACCTTTTGAAACATTCAAGTTAAACTTTAATTTTTTTAAATATTCTGAATGAAAATTTTAACAGGTTAATTCCTTACAATTAGTACTACTGTCGTGATATTATTTTTTATTATAAAATAAATTTGGGCTCTGCTATCACTTAATTTACTTTTTTTAATTAACTAAAAAGTAGGCTTCCTTGCTATGTGAGAGAAAAATCTATTTTTATATATTATGTGATAGTGAAACTTATTTTTTGTTCATAAAATAAAAAATAATGCTATGTTAATATTAATGTGATATTTAATTGATAAAAAGTTAATTTTGTTAAAATTTTTATTTACTTAAGGTCTGTTTTGAACGTTATAAAAATGTTAAAGTTAAATTTAAAACTTTAAAATGTTACGTTATGTTTTATATTATATTGTAAATGTTGATATTTAAAATATACTTTTTAACTTAAATAGTATGTTTTTAACTCTTTTTGGGTATGAACATTCATACTCTATTATTAATTAGTTTTTCGACAAAACAAATAATTTTAATTTCAATCACCAAAATAAACTGAAAATTTAAGACTTAATGATCCACACGAAACGATCTTCATTTCAGATTTGTAAAGCACGCTTCATGGTCGACATCATCAAAATTTTAAAGAAAAAACAAGACAAGCCTCCAAGATGGAAAAAAAAAGGTCAAACAAATGATTAAAATAAAGATATGACCTTAACAAAAGTTGGAATTTATTATGTCAGGAAAAAATGAAGAAGAGGGTAGAAATTGAAGGCAAATATCAAGTGCCAATGAGAAGGAGTTATTCGTTGCCAAATTACTGGAGTAAAAAAGAAAAAGAAAAAGAAATGATCATCAATCATGCATGAAAAAGAAAGATTTCCTTTTTAAAACTGTCAAACAGAAAGTCAGTCAAAGTTAATTCATGTAGAGAAACGTAGTTGATAAATTAATTACAGTTTTAGTTTGTTAGCATTAAAATATTCTAATTGAAAATTTGTAATTAAATTAGACAAAAAAAAAGATATGCTTGTGCCAGATATGTACCATCATTTTATTTTATTTTTTTCACAAGAGAGGGACTCGTTTTGTGTTCATTAGGTATGGATTAAGGGTGTTATTGTTAAGGGGGACGAGATCAATATTGTTAAAGGGGACGAGATCAAAGTTACGAGTCCTTTACTAGTACCGACATTACAATTGGTTCTAATACGGTACTATACTAGTAACCGTCCATACCCGATAACATTTCAAGAAAAATTTAAAATGATAAAATTATTCCTCAATATTATGTTATATAATTTATAATTTTATATCAACAATGTTTTTAAAAACTTTAATAATAGAAATTTAAAATACCAACAATCCATTTATTTCTATTAATATTATTTTTCGCATATTTCACATATAAACAACAATCACTATTAATATAAAATAAATTAATTTAATAATCATATTAATATAAAAATAAGGATATTATAAAGTATTTAAAATGTTATATTTCATAACATAATAAAGAATAATTACATCAAAACATCAAATAGAAAAAATAATAAAGTTTTATGACTCCATAAGTATTACATCAAAATTTCGTCCTGAGGAGCATAAGGAGTCCAATAAAAAGAATTATACCTACTTTGCAATATTTTCTGAATGTTTTGTAAGTAGAATCATTATCAATAATGAACTAAATAATATTTTTTTAACTCAAATTCATTTACAACTTTATTAAATATTTGAAATAAAGTATTAATATCTTTAACAAGGCTAGATATATCAATAGACTTTAAAAATATTGTCTCATTAGCATAATTAACTAAAATTTGATGATATGATCATCTCTTCTATTTGTCTAACCATCACACGTTATTAAATACCTATAAATTGCCAAAGTCATTCTTCTTTCAACCAAATAATTGTTTATTTCATAAACAGAGCTGCTTAGAAGTTTACCTCTATTGTCATCAATTGAAGAAGCCTTATATTCTGGACCATAAGAGGCAATAACATCCATCATAATCTGGTAATAACATCTCAATCAATGGTGTTCTCCATGGGATGTTTCGAGGGCGATGGGGGCTACGCCAAGGGGACCCCATGTCTCCCTCGTTATTCTTATTGTGCTTAGAATACCTATCTCGTTATCTTAAAATGTAGACTGCTACTGGCTTGTTCAATTACCATCCGAAGTTCCATCTCTTGGTATATCGCACCTAGCATTTGCGGATGACTTAATGCTATTCTGCAGGAGGTATTCCTTCAATCCGGGTACTCTTGGATGCGCTGCGGACCCTCGATCGTGTGGCTGGCTTGTCATTAAACCCCCTCAAATCCAACATCTTTCTGGGAGGCCTACTTGGAGGCGATAAGGAAGCCATCCTGAATCTGGTTGATTTTTCGGAAGGGTCTTTCCCTGTCCGGTCGTGCCCCAGGCTCCACTTAAGGTTTCGGTAGCTCAGTATTCTTCTCTTATAGAAACAGTGAAAGCATACCTTACTACCTGGTGGGAGAAGAGTCTATCCTATGTAGGTCGTCTGGCGCTTGTTCAATCAGTTATTCAGGGGGTGCTTTCCTTCTGGATGCAGACGCTGCCCCTTCCGACAACGATTCTTGATAGGATTACTTTGCTATGTCAGATTTTCCTTTGGGGTGGTCGGCATTACCGTGTTGCCTGGGACACGATATGTGGCCCAAAAGCTGAAGGTGGGTTAGGCCTTCGCAATAGTCGGATATGGAATGATGCCTTCTTAGCCAAGGTTTTATGGAATCTCCATGCGGAAGCAACCTCACTCTGGTCACGTTGGATGCATGCTTACCACCTGCGGGGATCATCTGTCTGGGATTGGCGTCCGCATTCCCATGACTCCCCACTACTTAAACGTCTCGCCTTAATTTGGGATTCCTTACTCGCTTCTTTTGGAGGGAGGGCGATGGTGGTACAAGGCGTTAAGTCTCTCTGTGTTGCGAGGTTGCTATTGTCGACCAAGATCTATGAACTCCTCCATGTCAAGCGTACCATTCGACCATGGATGAACTTGATTTGGCAAAGCTATATCCCACAGAAGTTCTCCTTTGTGGCGGGGATGTGTTTGCAAAATCATCTCCGTACCAAGGATAACTTGCTCTTTTTAGATATACCCCGCCGATGCCCTCTGTGTAATGCAGCTGATGAATCGGTTGAGCATCTCTACTTTGCCTGTTCTTTCACGGCGAACGTTTGGAATTCCGTCCAGTGTTGGCTTGGCATGACCAAATCGATGACAACTCTTAAGAGCTCTATCTGATGGCTACGGCGAACTCATCGGGGCTCCTTAATCCGGTGTAAATCAGCTAAGCTAGTCTTCATCACTTCTCTTTACATGATTTGGAAGGTCCGTAATGCAATGGTTATGGATGGCGCCGCTATCTCCTGCCCAGATGTGGTTGCTAAGATAAAAACCCATGTGTATAAAGTCCTCTATCGTCTCTATCCAGTGGAGCTCATCGACTTCTGACCTGTTGGATTCCTCTAGCATGCGGAGTATTCTTGTATGCCCTAGGAATCCTAGCCGGAGACACAGAGGTGACGAGCAATGGAGGGACCTGTTGCGGTAAGGGTTCGACTGGCTGGACGTTTTCACTTGGTGGTGAGGTTTGGCCTATGCATGACGCATGCAAAACCACGCCCAGGGGATTTTCTATCTGTTGCCCTGCGTATTGTAAGTAGTTACAAGCGGGTTGGGGAATCGGCCGGTTTGCTATACGGTGCTGTTGATGAGTGGTTGGGCTACCGCTGTGGCCCCAGAGCCCGTGGAGGACTGACTCACGAGATGGGCCGATGGAGTGGCCCAGCCACCCTTGGGGGTTGTCTGCTGCGACGTCATTCATGGCCTCCCTCTACGGGGTCGTCTTACGTTGTCGCTTCCTCTTCGGTTGCTGTCATTTATGGTGAGCCTTCAGACGCCTCCTGCCCCTCCCTGCACGACGTCGGCTTTGGCTGGGTTGTTTTCTCTTCGGAATGGGCTATTCACCCACCTAGCCTCCTTTGGCCTCCTTTCTGGACTGCTTACTTGGGCATCCCACCATCCTTTGGGTTGGGTTTTTGTCGATGGTATTTTGTAGGCCCTAGCTGCTTTTTCTTTTGGATTGGGCTTGATGCCCATATTGTATTTTGATCAGGGTATGCCCTGACTGATGTTGTATCAATTTTTTCCTGTGTAATATAATTTTACCATTGGAAAAAAGAAGATTGGGTGGCATTGAATGATACATATGAATTATACCATTATCTAACAATTGTCATGTCCACATTATAAGTCGTTTCTCTAGATTATAAGGTACTATGAATTGAAGGCTAAGCTCCACGAGTTATTCATGGTAAAAAATGTTAGAAACCTAACTTCTTTTTCTGACATCATTTGTAACATTACCTTTTTGATGGAAAGGAATAACACCATCTTCAAATCTCCGGTATCATCTTGACTACTAAAAAATGAACTTCCACTAAAATTTTGTAGTTTCTTCTTTGTCTTCTATTTTCTCATGCTCAAACTCTTCAGACAAAGTCTTCATTTGTCATTTTATATCATGAATGACTTTCTTATAAGGTTTCACAACACCTTTGTTCCTAGCTAAATGATTATTTAATCTAGTTATTGCCCCACCTTTCAAATGCTTGTTACAATATAAACAAATGTTATGGTTCTTCATCACAGGAAACAATATAGTATGAGCCCAAGTTGGATCATTAATGTTAAGTCAAAATTGACTTTACGTATTAAAAGATTTTGATGACAAACAAAAAGAAGATAAAATGAAAAGCAGACGAAAAGCTTTAAATAAAAAGCAGATGAAAGCCAAGTAATAAAAAGCAGACGGAAGCTTAGTACAAAAGCAGATGAAGCAAAAGCAGGCGAAGCAAAAGCAGACGGAAGCTTAGTACAAAAGCAGACGAAGCAAAAGCAGGCGAAGCAAAAGCAGACGGAAGCTTAGTACAAAAGCAGACAAAGCAAAAGCAGACGGAAGCTTTACAAAAAGCAGACGATAGCTTATGCG
>JAOQMR010000004.1:20980266-20991580 GCA_027563865.1 Erythroxylum pelleterianum
CGAAAAAGATATCACAATTCAACCCCCCTTCTTGTGTGTGTTGATTATCATTTACTAACGTGTGATTCACTTCAATTAAATCTTTCTTGAACGACTAAATTATCACGAGCACTTGAACTTCCCTCCATTTATTAGTAAAAATAATTGATGACATATGTCAAAATTAAATTAATAAATTAACACTAAATAATAAAGTTTTTGTATATAAAATCATTACATAACTACAAAAATTAAATAGTAAATTATAAGCATGTCTAAATAGACACTATCTTACGTCTTTCTTTATGATAATGCGTATTGCAAACATGATTTCATTATACTAAATAAAAAATTACTTGAACATTTACAATTTCACCTTATGTTTGAACATTTACAATTTCACATTATGTTGAGAAATGAGTTTGCTCTCATAAATCAGGACATATCTTAAAAGTCACTTTAAAGGCATATGAAATAAGAAAAGTTCAAATGAACTATTTTTTTACTATGTATTTAACTTCTCACAAGATAGGAAGGATAATGAATGTATAATGAATATGTACTTGTAAGTTTGTTATCATGTTATAAATATTCTTTTCCAAATTTAATTTTTGTATTTATAATATTATTTTCTAATGGCAACAATGAACAATATAAGAACGCAAAAGTTTTATTTACTTAACATAGTTGCACATGTTAGATGATTTAATTATATAATAAATCTTTTGTTTAAATAGTTAATCATGTATTATATACTTTAATCAAACAATAATTAGTAAATAGTAAGTCACATATAAATCAATTAACAATGTAACAATTTAATAAATTAATAAATTAATTTTGATCTCATTTTTATGATTATTGGAATAACGAATAATCTGAAAAATCAAATAAATAAAAATATATTTCTTCATGAATTCATAATGTCTAATTATTTATAGAAATATACAAACTCAACAACATAATCTATTTCATAATTTTCCCATAAATTTAGCTTAATTTCCCCATAAATTTATCTTAATTTCCCTTTACAAAATAATTCCAAAAATAAAATTCTTAAAAAAATTTAGCCAACAACAAAGCTCAATAAGACTATGCAGTGAAATATATCCAATTCCAATTTTTCAAGCCCTGATTATATATAATAAATCTTTCACAATTTACATAATTCAGTGACACACAAAAGTGACTACAAACCAACTCATATGTAGAAATTATAGAAACAAACTTAAAAGACACAAAAAAATATGAAGAGAATCAAATTATCAGGGCTTATGATAGTGTTGGGTTGTGGATTGAAACTTCAATGGGTACGAATCAATGGGTTAAACATAAGGCAGGTTATGTGAACTGTGGGGAGACAGGAGACAAAGATGGACATGTTGTAGAGGAGCTCGTAAGTGGCCTTAGTGAAGTTGGTAGTTGGTGACATCACGGTGGAGCTGCCAGCTGTTGAGGGTGAAGTTGTTAACAGTGCATGCAATAATGCAAAACTAAGAGAGCAAAGGGAGATCAATAGATCAAACAAGAAGGGACCGAGAGAGTGGGGAGGCTGCTTTGTGTTGGTGGAGAAAATATGATAATCTAGATTTGGAGGTAGACGATAACTAAAGTTGGTATTAGTTAGTGTTTTTTTTCAATTTAGTCCACAATTTTCTAAAATTTTATATTCACCCTTGGTAAAAATTGGTATTTTGCGTACCCTTTAGTATCGACCAGTATCTTGAGTTGGTACAATACATGAGTATCATTTTTTGACTAGTATAGAATGGTACTCATATTGTTGGATGGGATGGTAGCATGGTTTAGTAGTCTAATCTTTTATGCAACCAATGGCTGGAAATTCTTTATTCTCTTTCATAGATTATTTTCAAGTCATAACCAAATTTTATAACTAAAAATAATATTTCTAAAAGACTTTTAGATTTCTAGTATCAATTAGGATATTTGAGTGAATTGTAATGCCTTTTAGGTTAAAGAATGTAGGTACTATATATCATAGAGCTATGAATGCCATTTTTCATGACTAGATAAGACGTACAAAGGAATTTTACATAAATGATAATATAGTGAAGTCAAAAGAGAGCATAAATCATACTCAGGATTTATGAGAAGTTGTTCATAAAATGTGAATGTATAATTTGAAGTTAAATCCCTTAAAATGTGTTTTCAGAGTAAGAGCAAGGAACTTCTTGGGGTTTTTGATTCACGATAAAGGAATTGAATTTGATAAGAATAAATGAAAACCATATTTGAAGCAAAATCACCTTAAAATAAAAAGGAGATTTAGAGATTTTTGGGTCAAGTAAACTATGTGAGAAGATTTATTGCTAATTTGATAGGAAAATGAAAGAATCCTTAAACTTGCTAAAGCTAAAGAATTTAGAGGAAGTTCGTTGGGAGGAAAGACACCAGGTGGCTTTCGATAGTATCAAGGAATATTTAACTAAACCTCCAATGTTGGTGCCTCTTAGAAAAGGAATTCCATAAAGTTGAATATCTCCACATAAGAAGAATCCATCAGATGCTTATCAGCTTGGAGTAATAAGCCTGGACATAAACAAGCTATTTATTATCTAAGCAGAACTCTGACACCAACTAGAAAAGAAATCCTTACCCACTATAAAGTTATGTTTGGCATTATATTTCTCTTGTTCAAAATTAACGATTTACTTGTTGCAAGATAAGTCGTTGTGGTTTTACATACTAATTTATTAAAATACATGTTGCACAAGCCAATCTTCTCAAGAAATATTGGGAAATGACTTATTACACTTATAGACTTTAACTTGATAAATTATCCTAAAAAGTTTATAAAAGGTTAAGCATTAGCTGACTTTTTATTAAGCCACCCTTTAATCAAAGTACAAGTGGATGAGGGACAATTGATTCTCAATTGTGAAAAGAAGCCATAGGAATTGAAATTTGATGGGTTTAGTGCAGAGAAGTCTAACAATGTCAAAATTGTAATTGCACCAAATCGAACAAAAACTCTTCTATCCCTCAAATTGGACTTCCCATATATAAATAATCAAGGAAAATATGAAGGTTTACTGATTCGACCAGACCTTCTAGTTGATCACAAAGCTAAAGAAATTTTAATTAAGGGAGATTCATAGTTAGTGTTATGCCTAAGGAAATATAAGTGTATTAATGTAGCTTATCACCGAATTACACTACTGGTGCCCAATTACAATAATCCTTTACTAGGATAAAATTTCAACTTATTTTGAAAGGTGAAAATTAGGAAGCGAATGAACTTTCACATATAGCATCTGGATTGAAAATGTTAGAAGACTTCATCTATAAGTGTATTATGGTACAATGAAGATCTCACCTATCCATTTATAGAGAGGAACTTTATTAGACATCTTTAATATTAATAAAGAAGTCACCTACGATTGGAGGTTAGAAATTAAAAATTTTCTAGAAAACCCTAACAAGAAGTGTTGTTTAAACTTAAGCAATAAGCACTTAATTTTGTGTCAATTGAAGGAATTTTATTCTTTCAAGGAAACAATGGACTTTTTTTAGATGTTTTGGCATGCTCGAAGCATTAATAGTAATGTGGCAGTTTCATAAAGAGGTACATGGAGCACATCAATCTAGAATAAAAATGAGGTGGATTATACATCGACATGGATATTATTGGCTAGCCATCCTTAAAGATTGCTTATCATATGTTAGAGGTTGTAAACATTGTCAGAAGTATGGAAGAATTCAGAGATCCTTGCATCCGAGTTACATTATATAGTTAAACCATAGGCATCTAGATGATAAGTAATTGATCTCATTGGGAATATATATCCACCATCCTCAAAAGGCCTTAGTTTTTTTTTGGTGGATGTAGACTACTTTCTTAAATAGGTGGTGGCGTAACTTTTAAAGAAAGATTATCAAATAGATGTAGTTAAATTCATCAAAGAGCATATTATTCATCAGCTTGGAATTCCCCAACCAATCACAAACGATCGAGGAACTATGTTTATAATTCAGGAACTTAAATCTTTTGCTAAAGGTTATAAGATAAAATTATTAATTTAGACCCTATATTAGGCTTAAGCTAATGGCCAAGCTGAAGCATCTAACAAGTTAATTATTAAAATTTTTAAGAAATTGTTATAATATAATCCAAAAGAATGGCACAAAATTATAACTGAAACCATATGGAAATGTCATACATCTAAGCATATTCCCATAAAGGTTAGCCCATTTGCCTTGACATAAGGATACAATGCTATCCTTCTTATGGAATTGGTGGTTCCATACCTGAAAGTAGCTAAGCAAAATGATCTAGGGACTTCCAAGTATTTAAAACAGATGGTAATAGAGTCAGACGATTTAAATGAAATGTGACTTCAGGCCTTGAATAATATGATACAAAATTCTATGATAAAAGAATTTGCAAACGAGAATTATAGGAAGGGGAATTATTATGGAAATTAATCCTAACCCATGAGATAAAAGATAAAGAATGGGGTAAATAGTCGCCTTAGAATTTATAGAGTTTTAAGTGGAAATGCCTATTGGTTATTTAGTTTAGAAAGTGAGCCTCATAGGCATTTTATTAATAGAAAGTATTTAAAACCTTGTGTACCTACATTTTTTTAAAATGCATAAGGATCAAATAATGATAGTGAATTCTTAAAATAAAATATATTTAGATTAATATCCAAAAATCAAAGTTTAAAGTCCCATTAAAAAATAACAAAAGTTAATAAGAATGGAGAAGTTCACAACTAGTCTAAGTCAAAGGACTGAATTTCACCCTATTGTTTAATGTATGACACTTAGTCCTCCTTGGTTTTTTGTACCTACTACTTCCAAAGGTGAATTTCAACTTTTTATAGCACCAACAATTTC
Source organism: Erythroxylum pelleterianum (assembly GCA_027563865.1). Taxonomy (NCBI): domain Eukaryota; kingdom Viridiplantae; phylum Streptophyta; class Magnoliopsida; order Malpighiales; family Erythroxylaceae; genus Erythroxylum; species Erythroxylum pelleterianum. The sequence goes on from JAOQMR010000004.1 coordinate 20,985,109, forward strand.
CCCGACTTTACACTGTTTTACTTAACTTCATGAAATTCCTGATATAGCTTCTGTCCATCTTATTTAAGGGCTTCTTATTTCTCTTTGATTAGCTTGATGGCTCATTCATGCTTAACAAATTCATTTTCTAAGGAATCAAATTCATTTTTAGCTCTTAAATTTTTGTTAAAATATTATTAACTTTAGTTTCTTCCACATCGTAGTCCATTATACGCTGATGCGAGAGACACCATTTTCAAGTTCATAACTTAATTATGGCAAGATTTTGCAAAGCAAGCAAAAAATTTCTCATCTTTGCTTAGAATTATCCTAATAATGGATGACTGAGTTATAGACCCAACTTATGACATCATGCTTAAAAAAGAACTACCTTGAATTTCAGTTAGGAATTTCAACTCTTGCTATATGGTCAATCTTAAAGAATCTTTGACTCTCAATAATTCTTTAGAGTTGATCACTAGTGTGGCACTGGAATGAAGGTCAAAAAAAGATCTAAGAAGCTCAAGTCAAAGACTTTTTATAAGGTTATCGTTGTAGACCATACATCCTTTGTGTGCAAGTTATAAAAGAATTTGTTAATAGACTATTAGGTCATTGTACAAAAAAAAAAGAATTCTTGTCTTACCTCCATTGAAGAAACCTTAGTGACTTTTTGGAGGAGAAGCCTTGATCTTTCTAGAATCTAATTCTAAAGGAAAATAGGGAGCAGGAAGGTTAGATATTGTGTATTTTGTAAAAAAAAAAAGATAGATCAATAGGAATTCATAATAGAAATAAAGTTAAAAGTAATAAAATGATGTTTCATACCATCACTAACTTCGTCAACAACCTTTTCAGGAGTAGAAGAAGTCCATTCTAGAGGAAAAAGGTTTAGTGGTTATTGATTCTTTGATCAATTTAGAGGAGGAGTAATTGGATTTCTTCATAGAAACTCGTAAAACTGGGGTTTTGGCTTTTTTGAAACTAGAAGTCACTAGCAACTTCTCTTTAGTTTTTCTTTTAGAGTGAGGATTAAGAGCTACTTATTTATGAAAAGAAGGCTAACTTTCATCTTTTTTTTTCAGTATCTCAGATTTCAAAGTCTATAAATAAATAAAAGTTAAGATAATTTTTAAAATTAAAATTTTGTGACTATAGTGAAATACCTTTGAGAAGTGTAGAATCAGTTTAAGGGACTAAACTTTAAAGATTTTTAAGCCACCAGAAGTGGTAAGCTTCAATGTCAACTATACTAGCGGCAACAATCTTGCATTTCAAAACATGACAAAGATTAAAAAAAATTCCTAGAGGAATTTACCATTGACAACACTTGCTTCAAAAGGAAATCCTAATTGACAGTCCAAGAAATGTACAATATGAGCAATTCCTATAGATAGATCGAGTAGCCTACTCAATAAGTAAGGGAGATGCATTTTAAAACCTTGGTTGTAATAGAACGGTCAAGTTTTAGGGCTTTATCACCACCAAAAATGGAAACTATAGAGTTGGTATAAATAAGAAAAAGCTTTTGGTAGACAACCAAATAAGAGGACTCAAAATTTATGAAGATTTTTAGCCAGTAAGGCCTTATGGAGAAGTCTCTAAAAGGATTCAACTATTTCATAAATCAATACTTTAGTGACAACAAAATACCAATGATGTCTTTATAAGACTTACTACAAAAACTGGTAGATCACCGAAGGTCGAAAAAATTAGGAAATTTAAGTTCAAAAGAAGGTAAACCTTTTCTTTCCTTAAACTCAAGGAAATAAAAAAAAGGCCAAAGCTAGCCAAACCACACACAGAGGTTTGGGAACTATAAAGGAATCCTCAAATTTCTATATAGAAATATCAAGAAAATAGAGCTTAAGACCAAAAAAAAACTTACTAGAAGCTATCGCTTTGCAAGAAGGAAGAAATTCCAAGGTGGGTTTATTATTAATAGGACAATAAATAAATAAATTTAGAAAAACCTAATTGAATTTCACTTGTTCTTCTTAAGATACACTTCTTAAAGAAGCATAGTTATTTATCAATCGAGAATAAGAAGAATATTTTAAAATGCCAGACTCCCAGGTAGTAATTTCTTCAACCAAATAAACAACCTCCTCTATGAAAATAGGCAATCTAGTCAAAAAGAAGACATCTTTCAAAGAAATAGATGCATACCCAAATAGAAAGATAAATGAGTTACATGAAGGACTCTAAAATTCAAAATTGTAGACGTAAGCTTAGGTTGATAATATATAGAATTCATAGAAAGATCTATCAGTTGCAAAAGGCTTTACTTCTTCCAGGCCAAGTGAGAAGATGAGTATATCCTATTTACCAATTTAGTTTAATGGTCTACATTCCTAGGTCAAGCTTTTCCTAAATAAGGGACCGATGGATGAGAAGCATCCATAGGAAGGGTATTATCAATAATAGGAGAAAGACTGTATTCGAGGTTGAAGTGAGGATAGCCTTCAAAAGTGTGAAAAACATAAGTTCAAAGGTTAGAATTAATGTGCCAAAAAGAACATTAAAGCACAAGAATTCTTTACCTAATTCGTATAAAAGGTGGAGGGGACTCAGATGGAATAAATAACACTTCAAGTTTAACAATTTGCAAAAAAAAGTGGACTTAAGAAAATTGTATGGATTTTTTAAAAATCTTAGAATTAGACACATACGTTAGTGGTATTTAAGAGGAAGAAGTGTGGTGAGAAGAAGCCATACTCATAAAAGTCACAACAGAAGAGTGTGGAAGTCAGAAAAGAGAATTAAAATTATCTAAAAGCCAAGTTAAAAAGTGAAAGAAGTACAATGAGTGTTTACAGTGTAGAAATGGTCAAATCATATGAGAATAGTAAAAGGTGGTAATTTAAAGGATTTACTATCTTCTATAATAAATATGGAAGTAAGGATTTCAAATTTGAAAGATCTCAGTGTAATCTTTAAATCTGTCATTTATTATCTATAAAAGAGTGTTTAAGATTTAAAAAACTCCCATAAATGATGTTACTTTGCTCAACTCATGAATTCAGCCTAGAGCCCTACAAATTTTTAGAATGGAATTCAAATTCCAATTAGGAAATCAAGAGAATTTAATATCATATGCTTGGTTTGCTCAACGAAACATATGTGGGAGGCAATTGTTGATAGTCTAAAATAATTTAGCCCATTTAGCCCAAAAGTGAAAAGGGCTAAATACTAAAAGACACGAAAGTCATTTGGCTAGAGAATTCAAGCAAATGGAAATCAGTTGAGAAGTTCAGGATTTAGGAAATTCAGACTGTTGATAAATAATTGACATATGTTCTTTAAAAAATAATACAAAAGGACAATTAGCTAAAATATAAGAGAATGGACTAGAACCTAGAGCTGAATGTGGAAGTTGAGAAAATAATGAAAGATAGTTAACAAGAATATGGTCAAGTGGGATGAAAGTTAAGCAATTACAGGAGACAAAATTCCAAAATGTAGAAGTTAAGGAAATAATGGTAGATAGTTGGCTAAAATGTAAAGAAGTGAGTAGTTATAGCAATAAACTACTTGATGCTGAGAAAAGTATAAATTCTCTAGAACTATGACAAGGGGGAAGACACTAAAAAACCAACATACTCAAAATACTACAAAACACAATCTCCAAACTAACATAATACAACAAAATCACTTTCAAGAGAGATCAATAAAGTTTTCCAAACACATTTGTTTTTTTAGCTCTATTTACTTTACCAATGCAGCTTTATTAGTAATTTCCTTTTGCAATAATTAATTACTTTATTCATTTCAAATTTTATTTCAACGTATCTCAGTATTTTGTTAGCTTAGAACTCTACTCTTTAAATTTTCCCAAACCTACTTATTTCGTTGATAAAAGTCAAGTACAAATTCTAAGAGAATTCCTCTCAAGCATGCCCGCATTTTAGATTAAAATCAAACTAAGTCTAATTACACATCAAATACAAGTCATACAATGATTTTTTTTAAATCAAAGTGGAAAATTCTATAAGAAGGAGTCTTACTTAAAAAAATGTGCCTTTATAGTTTTATAAAAAATTATTAATCAATTATTTTAAAATTTGATAAGAATAGTTTCTATCATTTATTTTTTATTTTATTATTATTATTAATTAATTCTAGTTGATCAAAATAAATTCGATTACTTTTTGTCATATTGAAAATGTCACTATTAAATTAATTAACTGATAAATATCATTTATTGAACAAAATAATAATTAGAGACTGTTTATTGGATTCCTGATCTTCTTTTTCTGAAAACATATAGAGCACAAAGAATTTATCAAACTATAAATTGAATCCAACGATTATTTTTATTGAAATATTCAAATTATAAGAATCAAATCTAAAATTATGTTTTACATTTCTATAATGATATGTTTTCGTATCATAAAAATATGGATATTTTATATTTCTATACATACCTCTTGTGGCCAGTGACGTAGCTAGATGAGGCCCAAAGGGTCCCTGGGCCCCCCAAAAATTTTTAAAAAATAAATATTATACATAGATATCTATATAAAAATGAAGTTATTTGGGAGTTGGGCCTCCCTAAAATTTAAAAAATTAAACATTGGGCCCTCTTACCTTACATGCCTGGCTCCGTCCCTGCTTATGGCTAAAGCAGCTAAAAGCCTATAAGAGCACAAGTTTCCTCAGGAAAAGAACATAAACGACAGCTTTTGCAAATACTGTCAAATGGCTATGTAGGTCCATAAAAGTAAAGCATGACTTCGTTAAATCCGTAAATTTCGCAGCAACGTGGTCACATTAATAATGATCATAATTATGCAGCCAAGTCTTCTTTGCCTTTTCATTTTTCACCCAACTAAATACATAGTTCTTTTACGGTATTTTTTATCGGGACGTGATCATCTGTACTATCTATCCTGTTCCAACCCTGCTCCAGTTCATCTGAGCCACACATTTACGTGTGATCATCTGTACTACCTATCCTGTTCCAACCCTGTTCCAATTCATCTGAGCCACACATTTACATCCAGGGTTGGAACATGATAGGTGGCACAGGTGATTTCAAGCCTTTTTTATCAGTTCTCACGCATTTTCTTGATTGTCAAATGTGCAGGTAAATCTAACTTTGATAGTAGAACTTCTTAAATACAGGGGACAACATTCATTTTAGTTCTTATTATCTTCCTATATTGACTTTTAGCATCTTTTGTCACACATAAAATAAGTGGAACAGTTGGATAAAGGGGGAAACATTATTGTGTTGCATGCCACGTTCACATTGAACGAGATCAGGCAACACTCGTAGCTATCATAATCATGAACTTCGTTGTCAATAACTTTTGCAATTAATGATGTATATGCTGCCAGAAACAAGTAATGGTAAAAAGCCATACACCTTTAGTTTGTTGTTTTGTGATCCGTCTAGTGCCTAACATTAAAGCATTGCAATTCACATATTCTCTTCTATATTCATTGCTGCTCAACATTTAGTAGGATTTGTCCTTGATCCATATTGGTGCGTCCTGCATTTTCTTGCCAAGATAAGAACATAGGAAATATAGCTGTCGACTGAGAAGTTCAATGAACAATACAATATTAGCTTTTTGTGTTGGTAAGTTCCAGTTGTGAATATGCCAGCGTCGATACGGCTAACAAAGCCAAAGCTCCGACGAACATCCAAGATACATCAGATCTGAAATCATATGCTTTGGGTACCTTCCTTTCCTGCATCTTCTTTCTCAGTCCTCAGTAGTGTCAATTCTAAGCTACCAGATGCGATCGTCGAGTTCAAGGAGGCTTGTCTCTCTCTTCACTGGTTTATGGTGATTTCTTGGCATTTTGAGCTTTCGCTTTCTTCAGAGATCTGAGATCTACAGTTTTGTCGGTGGTGCTACGGGTTGTACTCACGGCTTTCTTCTCTAACGACGGCCTCTTTCCATCTCCACGAGACTTATGACGCTACTGGTTTCTTCTAGTCCTCTCTCGTTTCTTCATTCCAACCTCCTGCTTGTTTCGCTTGTGAAGTGAACGTCGGGGTTGAGTTCACTTTGGGGTTCACCTGGGGCTTTAGAGATTTCTTCGATCTAAGTGGCTGGAGGATTAATGGGTCGCTCCAGATTTTGTGTTGGCTGGGCGGGGCATCTCTGCCGGTGTAGTCTTCTGTTGTGGTGACGGGAGGTTTGGGCTATGTGGGTTTGTCCCTCTCGATATAGTGATAACCCAGGTGCTTTTGCTTGCTTGGGTATGCAATAACACCAACGCTTCAAACTTTCTTTCCCATATGTCGTTTTGTTGGAACCCATTACCGGATATCCAACCTCTTAATCCGTAAATCCAAATTAGAACCCGAATCCGCTATGGAAACCTTGACTAATCCGAAAATCCCGATGTTTTTTATAACTTAAGTCCATTTTCATACTAATCTGCTCTCATGCTCCTTCTTCAAGCTCAGTCAAATTAACATCCATTAAGAAGGTCATAAGTTGTTACAAAGTTTTGCCTAAAGAAAGACCAAATG
>JAOQMR010000004.1:21013770-21028514 GCA_027563865.1 Erythroxylum pelleterianum
AATAATAATAATAATAATAATAATAATAATAAGAAGAAGAAGAAGAAGAAGAAGAAGAAGAAGAAGAAGAAGAAGAATCAATAATGATAATAATAAGAATGTAGTTAGTAGGGACTATAATAGATGTTTTGGTCTTTTTGTTAGTTATTCTTTTGTCATTCCAAATTTATATTTTCAAACCAAGTATTGGCATACATCATCATTAGAAATTCTTAGGAATAAACCAAATTAATTAATACCCATTTCCCATCTATTCTACTATTAAGAATAACAATTCTATTCCTTATCTATTCCAGCAAGTGAACCAATCACCCCATAAGGGTTTTAGGTTCTTTCATCTCCATACACTTCCACCCCTCTAAAGTCTACAAAATAGGCGGCGCAACCATCGGATTCCTTTTTCTCTTCAGTACTTCCTCCTTTCTTGTCCGCCCTTATCGTTCCCTGGCCCAAGTGATCTAGTTTTGTCCATACCCTCTCTACCTCCTGGTACTTCAGTAATTTCAATGATTTTGATGAGTTTATGGGTGTCTCCGAATTGCCCCAGGACTTCTTATAGGTTACCTATGCTTGTTTGTCCTTTTTCCGTGATAGACCTGACATATTAGGGTCAGTTTGAGTTTGAAATGATTCGTTATAGTATGTGATAATTGACCAACGACTTTATTGGTTTCATTTTCTTATTCTTTTCTTTTTTTGTTGCACATGAGGCTTTATAGGAGGGATATTGAGGTCGTGGTAGCTAGTGGCATGCCATTTTTGTTCAAAAATTGTGGTGACTCCCTGAGGACGATGAGATTGTTCTTGGGTAGCACTGATACTAATGTAAGTCTTACACAACTGATAGTATTGTATGATTTTTACTTGGAATATATCATAATACAGTGTTGAGTTGGTAAAAGATGAGAAGTTATTCAACGGTTCAAATTTTAGAATAAAATGAGTCCTGAGTCTTGATTTCCTATCTCCAAGTAAATATTTACTACGTCACTAAGGGTAGATACTCAATAATGTTGATATTAAGGATGTGTGAAAGCATTGATACTTCATAAATTTATTTACATATGGGATGGTAAAGTAAACTTTTATTTACTTAAAATTAAAATTATATTTTTCTTAAAAAATCAAGTTCCAATTAATCATTAATTTTCTTTGTCTTTTTGTTTTCAAAATAAAGTCTCCTAGGTGCACACTCAGGGGCTTTAGTAGTAGGGACTCTACCTCACGTATAGTCAACTTCGCCACGTGCTGCTATGTAGGCATTTTTCCTTTGTGAACATTTTTGGGAACTTTTTCATATTCATAAATATGTTTTGGAATGTATTTTATGTAAAGAACATATGTATATGAATGTTTTAAAGTTAAATGCAAGAATATGTTTTAGTCTTTTTTAAGATTACTGAAGTAATTGTTGAGATTGCTTGTGAATGGACTTGAAGTCCAAAAATTGTAGTGGGGATTTTGATGTGATTATATAAGTGTTTTAAACTTTTACAGGGATTCTGAAAATTTTGGGAAGGTAAAACACATCCATTGTGCTACCGAAATTTTTAATAAAATGGTTTGTTTTTAAAAAACCCTACTATTTATATTTATGAATGTTGAGTTAAAGCATTTTGATAAAAAGGGGCAATAGGCTTAGCTTCACGGGAACTTTCAAGTTGAATCAAATATTAACTGGATGGTCACTGTGGGGTGCTAAGCAGGCTGCCTAGTCATTTCAGGATAAAGGCATGTCACATTATCATTATATTATTATAAAATGTTAGTACTAAATTTATAGCTTAATATTTTATAAACTAATTAATTAATTCTTAATATTTTGTAGCTTAATATTTGTAGGAAACAAATCAATAGTGAACTTCATTTAGAAGAATAGCTAGGAAAATTTACGTTGGAGCGTTTTAGCTTAAATTAGTACGTAGTAGTTTCGGATAATTGTAATAAATATGATTGTCTTGGATATTAGAATTTCCAATTTTATACATTGGAAATTAGAATTTTGTACATTTTGATGATTTGTATATATTTTTATTTATACTAATAATTTTTATTTTCTCGTGTGAGATTATCTTGGCATTAAAATTCCATATCATTTGTGACAACTTCTAGTTTATGGCCACCAATGCAAAAATTTTTATCGATTAAGCAATTAAATTGTTAAATTCAATAATATTATTTCTGAAAAACACGAACACATTAGTGATAAATTTATTAAAACATATAATCTTTGGTTAGTGACGACATTATTATAACATATAACTTTCATACTTGTGATGAAATATGTTAGACAATGGTTACTGATGCAAATTTCTTTTACCACTAATGCAATTCCTTTGTTGAATTGATAGTTTTATTTGTGATAATAATAAACACATTATTGACAATATTTTTCGTAAGACCAAATTTTCATTTTTATGACAAAATGATGTTGATAATTTTTCCTTAAAATATTAGTAACCAATAAGTAATGGAAACTGAAAAAAAAAGCATGAGTGACAAATATTTTATCACTATTTTTAATTATTTTAGTGGCGATAATGTTGTCACAATAAAATGAAGTACTGTTACGACTTTATTCGTCACTACTTTATATAGTTTGTGTTAACAAACTTATCATAAGTATGTAAAGTTACTGTTATAACACACCACTACCATAGGATATATGCCCAAAATTCTTAAGAATATCCAAGCACATACCCTACGGGAATGGCATATTAGAGCAATCACATTCACTTAATATGCAATTATACACATCATAACTAATCATAAAAACAACTTATCTCATTTCACTAACAAAACATGTTTTACACTGTTATTTCACTACAAACCATCCATATATTTACAATACAGAAACCATATGTGATCACATTGTTTTAAACAAAATATTCTACATGAAATGAAAACTATACAAAGTACTCTATCTAAAATCCTCGAATGACAGCTGACCAGACTTTTGAGCCATATCTTGATCCAAAATGAATAGTACCAAACTTCAGTTGGTTTGTGTTCTACTAGCAAGGTCTCATCTCAGTACCTAAAAATCAATATTGCAATTTTGATGAGTTTTGCGAACTCAATGAGTAAACCATCATTGATGTGTTCACTCAAAACAGAACACATTCATATATCAATGAATAACATTCAGCTCAATCAAAGTAACACTTCATTCAGAGCTATAAATCATATTCTACAATTTGCATCATAAAATAAGAAACATTTAAAAATACAATCACTTTTTAAGTCATTCCAGAAGTACATTCTAAATGTAGGAATGTTATGTAATTATTTCAGAACATAAGACTCATTTTTCATAATTCTTCATATTACCATCTAAGTCATAAGAATTTCTTAATATCAACATAACATAGTTCAACATTCATTTGCGATCAAAGTCATGAACACATTTAAAGATACAAATGCAAATGTAAATAAGACTCATTCCATTTTAACTTTGTTGTGACCGAGTGCCTATTTAACTCTCCCATATTTGTTATGAATACCGGGCTCTTTTCAGTACTATCCCGTATCCGTTGTGGATACCGGGCTCATTAAATGTTGAGCCTGTCTGAAGCTCTGATGCGCACAACTGAGCTTAAAGCTCTTTTCACGTTAAATACACCGATCACAACTCCTTTATGTGAACATGCATCATGTAATGGAGTATAACAGTTCACATAATATATCATCAGTCACTTTCAGTCAATGAGCACATTCAATTTTCACAGTTCATCATATCTAAGTCTAACATTCAATAAATAGTTGAGCATTCAATTTTCTTATTCACATTCAAATCACAAACACTCCCAATACAGTCTCGAATATCGAACTCCTCAGACAATCAATTGTTCGGAATCAGTAATATCACAATTATATCAATATCAATTCAATATAGAGGAATTAAGTTTAATCAACACAATTTGAGCAAAACATATTACCAATGAAAATCTCACATCTAGGTTACCCATTAGACATATAATTCAAACAGAAGCATAAATATTTGAGTTTACACAACTAGGTACAGTACACTCCAGTTAGTTGTTGCCTCGACGTGTCGGTAATGTCTGGATGGTGTCGTTCAATGTGTGCCTCTAAATCAAACAACACACACTTGTACGAATTACTATTTGATTAATCAAATGAATGCTTAAAGTTACACATGTATATATGTCATGTTTAATGCATGCTCAATTGATTATTCTGGGTATGAAATCTTATTCACTAATCATACTTATACATTCATCATAGTTTGTGCATCATGTAGTTTTCAATTAGGTTTATGCCTTAATACACTTGATCACTTTCAATTCATCACTCAAACATTTATCATTCTTTTTCCTAGGATTATACACTCATACAGTTTTCTAGTTCTCATTCAATTATTCCCAATTCATCACTTAAATACTTTGAATCGCAATACATTCATAAGAATATCTTTATATCATTATCAATTAATAATTTTCACTTATCCTTGAACATTTTTCATGATCAAAGGCCTCTTATAACACATATACAATTGTTGTTTTAAATCTAGAATTTTAGCAAGCTAGATTTATACATTTACCAAAATTTTTCCAGCAATATATATTCATACATTTACCCAATTCTCATTCATAATTACCCCAAGTTCTTCAATGCTCATCAATTCTCATTTATAACTATGCCAAGTTCTTCAATGCTCATCAATTCTCATTTATAATTATGACAAGTTCTTTAATGCTCATTCATCTATACACATTTCTCATGTTCTGAAGGTCATGTTTGCATTAAAAGAACTCAGTTATTCCTTAAACAATTCGTAATTTCCAGGTTTGAACTCAACTACATCAAAACAGTCCATTCTTTAGGTTACAACTTCAATTAATTCCATAAACTTATCAAGATATATTCTACCTAAACTGTTTCACAGACGCATTAATAAGACATCAATAATCATTTTTCATGTTTTATACTTGGACTAATTCGAGCCCGAAAGTCATAAAAAATTAGGAAATAATATAAGGTTCTTGCATAGGGGTCTGTCACAGGTAGTATTAGGGAAACAAGTATAAATCAAGTTATAGTCACTATTTTATGAAGCCACTTTCACATGGGTCAAGATAAGACCTATATCTACAACTTTCATTATTTGAGTTTCTTCAAATTCATGCTCTAAAGATATGTAAAATAGATCGAAAGTGGAAGATGAAATTGAAACTAGAATTTCAACCTACAACTCTAATTTTCCATATTCAAGAGCACTTTAATAACACCTATCTTTACCATGAATTCTTCATCAATTATACCTCAAATAACTTAAATCATCCATACAACAATCCTTAACTTAATGTTTTCGTACATGCAAAAGAAGAACAAAAAAGTACCTAAGTTTATGTAGAAATTTCCAGCACAATCAATCATTAACATCTTATGTAATTCATCCTAATTCATCATCATCAATTCTCTATAATAACATGCTATAAACACTAATCATTTACTTACATGTTTAACTCCAATTATGGCTCAAAAAATCAAGCCAATCCAGTACTTCAAGTAAGCAAAACATCACACATTCAAGGTAAAACTTAGATGGATTTCGGCTAGGTTTAGTAAGACAACTTCAAATTGATCTTTTACTTAACTTTTTGAGGCTAATACATGGATTATTTGTGCAACAATTAGGAATAACCATAAGCAAGTTCAGGGAGGTGAAAGAAAAGAGTTTCGGTGGTATGACTAAGAGAAGAAAGAACAAGAAATGTGCTCCTGCTGAATGTTACACCTAAGGTGTTTGGCGTCATCTAATGGAATGGCCATATATCTAAAGGCATGTTCAACATGTATCAAGTATATATGCTGTCATATGTCACCATTAAAGCTAGGTCACATGTCATGTATTACAATTGCCACTTGTCTATCAATAAACTATGTCATTTGTCATCAACTTACTAGCATGTTTGTCACACAATGATTAATGCCAAATGTGACTCAATTATAGGCTAAATCATCCAAAATTTTCATGTATTAATTTATCTTATCCCTTGGCATTTTTCCTAGCCCAAATATACAACCTAATCCCTTAATTTTTCGGTTATACTAATTAATTCCAAATTTACTACTTGTGATAAAACAAACCAAAATGCAAGGCATAAACATTTCATAATTCACATCATGAACAATTTACATTTTTAATACCCCGGAACGAATCAATTGAGTGCATCTGCTATCTTTGTAATGTGTACAAAATCATAATTTATGTGTGTGTATGTTAATGATATACAATTCATTAATTCTAATAACAAGCTAAAGTTCTAATCCTCAATATGAAAACGGCTTATTACAACTATGATCATTTAGTTTTGTCATATATTCCACAATTTTTAGTGTCAGTACTTTTGTCACATAAATGTTGCATAATTGTGAACATTTTTTTAAATTAGTCACTGTTTCATTAGTGATAGAGGTATTTGTGACGGGAGGTGACAACTTTAAAAATTGGACACTATTAATAATAGTGACTAATATTACTACTTTTAGTAATAACTTTTGCTTTCACTAAAAATACAATTTCTTTTAGTGGTGTTTAATATCCACCCTACTGGAGCTTTGAGAATTTTATTCTTTCTTAGCATCAAAAGAGGATTGGGAGCAAGATTGACGGAGATTGTGACAACTTCTCTAATTATTTTCTTTGTTCTTTCCCTTATATGAAGATTGATTTGTTTTAATTTTTCTTTTTAATATGTTTAGTAACTAAAAATACTAATTAGAGTTAATTGTTGTATTTATGACTTACTACCTTAGATTTAACCTTAGAGATTGCATGAAGGACTGGAAGGTAAAGTAAGATTCGTGGACTAGGAAAATAAATACTTTAGATCTAGCAAACGGAAGTATCCTAGACTATTATAATAACAAAGAGATTAAATAGGCTTAACAAGTTTGATAAGGTTAAATTGCGTATCAAGATTTGATAGTTACCCAATTGAATATACCTATATGTCTCGAGAAAGGGCATAGGTACATTAGGCTAAATGTTATTCCAAACTAGATAATCCTTCTTACATAATAATTGCAATTTCACCTAAGTGAACTTGAAACCCAAATGTTTTTCCAATAGATTTCTTTTCACAAGTTTAATTATCTTTTTTTAGTTTAGTAATTCAATCATCTTTTAATATATCTTGTTTTATTAATTTTATTGTTAGGATAGACATAGTGATATAGTTCTTATAAAATTGATATTCTATATTTACTCCAATTTTAATAACTCCCTACAATTGACTCATTATGCTTATAGTTAAAAATTTGACCAAGTCTTTGAAATCATTGTTCGAGAACTATTTAATTGCTATTTTTGTTAATCTTAACATCTTTATATTTACCTTCATAAGTAATTAACATTTATAACAAGATAAATATTTTTATAAATTAAGACATAGGCAATAGGTAGGCATACTACTAGTATAGCATGTATGGGAATCATTTCCATATATGCATGAATGTTGGGCCAATCTCTAATTATAATAAGGAAGAAACTATATAGTTGTCTATAGAGGAAAGCAAGATGTAAGGAATGATACATTTTCCAATACTTATAATATGAGGTGGAGGAATCACTCAAAATTTTTGTGAAAGGATTAGGGATTTAGAGTGGGCAAACCTATAGGACCACCTAAATTCTAAAATATGCCTTGGTCAACAACCATCACCATCATATAACAATAACATGAAATAGACATCTTAAGCAGTTCATGTCTTCAATGGAAGTAAATTTGGAAAGATTAGAGAAATTGAACAAATTTGAATCCCAAGTTGGCATACTTAAAATGTTGATGCAATCTAATTGTGCATCAGTTCATTACCTAGGTAAGACAACCAGTTAAGACATAAGTGAATGAGGTTCAAAAAAAGCTTTTGAGTAATACTAAGGTGAATCTTATATATCAAGTGTTAGCCATTATAGTTAAAAGTGAAGAGGAAAGGAAGTGAAGAAGTTAGGAAAGGCTAAAGAGAAGAATGTGTATGATATGGACAGAAGAGAACTAGCATCAGTTTCTTCTTTAATCAACTTTGATCAGAAGTAGCCCCTAATACCGATTGTGAAGCCTTTATACTACCAATCCCATTCTCTCAAAAACTAAAGGATAAGAACAATGAAGAATTTTTTAAAGAAAAATCTTAGATGTAAATTGCACATTAATGTAACCTTCATCGAAGCATTAGTTTAGATTTCTTCATACACAATTTTTTTTAAAGAGATAATCTCCAATAATAACAAATTAGAAGAGTATACTATAGTGCATTTATTCAGTTACTACAGCGTAATCTCATATACTAACTTCTTCCAAAGTTGAAGGATCCAAGGAGTTTCACTATTCCTTGTCAATTTAGTACTTTTGATGCCATTAAATATTTATGAGATTTAGGTGTAAGTGTCATTCTTATACTTTTGTTTATTTTTAAGCAACTGAGAATAGGAGTACTTAAGTTGACAAATTTGTTACTTTAACTAGGAGATCATTCCATCAAGTATCTAGTTGGAGTAGTAGAAGACCTACCTGTCAAAGTAAGAAAATTCATCTTTCTTGCTAGTTGACATGGAGTATAAAATTATAGTCTTATTATCTTAAGAGGACTCTTTTTAATTACATAAAAGCCTATTATTGATATGGTTGAGAGAAAACTTACACTTAAGTAAGAACATAAAGTTTTACATATATAAGACCTTAAAAAGATCTCTGGTCCTAAATGATGACCTTTTGTAGGATAGATGTAATAAACCCTAGTGAATATAAAATTCCAAAGGCTAGAGGTAATGATTTGTTGAAATATGTAAAGCGTTGGGACTTGAAGGGAAAAGAGGAGAATTATACCATTAATAAAGGTATTTTTAGCTTACAAGACAACTTAAGCCTTTATCTTCTTCTAAAGAAGGACTGAGACGTGAAAGATG
Organism: Erythroxylum pelleterianum; assembly: GCA_027563865.1. NCBI lineage: Eukaryota > Viridiplantae > Streptophyta > Magnoliopsida > Malpighiales > Erythroxylaceae > Erythroxylum > Erythroxylum pelleterianum. The sequence continues at coordinate 21,022,706 of JAOQMR010000004.1, forward strand.
ATTCATGTATTAGGAGAATAAACACTTAGATCTATAACAATCCCTAATGTTTGTCTCATTGGTTTCCTTTTATTAGCTTAATTGTCTTGTTTTATTAGTTTAATAATTTAATTTTCTTTCAATAAATCTTATTTTCTTAATTTTATTATTGGATTAGGATTAATATACATAATGATATAGTTCTTGTAAGATAAATTTACTCTAGTTTTGGTAACTTACTATTGTTGACTCTTTACGAATATAAACAAGATTACGTCAAAGGTTTTTTTTATCATAACAAACTAAATCTGTCCAAATTTTCTCACTTTTACATCTTCAAGTCTATTTGTTTATTCCTTTGAACATGGTCGTTTTTTTTAGGTGCTGAGTCAATAAAAAAAGCATTCCAAGTAATTTTGTGTTTAATGGACAATAGATGTCATGTTGCTGCTATAAAAACCTTATGAATCAAACATAAACACTCCTAAATTTGATTGTTAACATGTGCCTCCGAGAAGTTCTTTCCCTAAATGACAGTCAACCAATACAACTTTAATAAGGAATCTGAAGCAAATTTGCAAGCTTAATTATATTTTGGTAAATTACAAGCTTAATTTTTGTGCATCATATAGTTGATTTTTAGCATCTTGTATACCATTTGAGATGTGTTAGTGCCTTTATTTTCTATCTTTATGTGTGTTAATTTTATTTATTCTTGAGGTTTGAAGTTATACTTAATGAGAATTAATCTTGTTTTATGTGAAGGTGTATTTTAGAACTAAGTCGAAAGAACCGCGACAATTTTGGGATAAAAAGAGCTGAACTAGACGTTGACCCTAATTAGACGTGGCCTCGTGCAACAATTAGAAACTTAAAACGCAGAAGCAAGATAGCCTAAGGCCAAAACGACAATCTTTTATACGTGAACCAAGAAATTAATGAGTTACAATGAGATGGGCTTTAAAATACAAAAAATGGAGGCTAAAACGTTGACGTAGGGGAGGTTTGGTTGGAGTTTTTTTTTAATTGGCAAAATCAATAGAGTGTGGGCTGAAGGTTGCGTAAATAAAGAAAGGGGCTGCATTAAATAGGAGAAAAAAGGCTGAGGGTTTTGAGGAGAGTGGCGTGGACTAAACAAACACTGGAGGCTCTTAATTGGTAAAAATCATGCAACAGTGGGAAAGAGCAGCATGACCCAGTGGCATATCGTTTTGAAAGAAGAACCAACATTAAATTAAAAGAAAAGAGACGCAACAGGACGCGAAAGAATGGAGAGGGCGTTAAAACAAGGAGGGTTGCGTTAAAAACAAAGAGGGGCGGCGGCAGATAAAGGGCAAGGTGAAAGTGGCGTGGAACACCATTAAACTCCAACCTTTAAGTGTCCCATCATCTACAGTGATAAGAGAGAGGCTTAGCAAAATCAAGAGGGCTGCGTTAAATTGGGAAAAGAAGGAGCGTGAGGTCAGTGAGATAGAAAAGAAGAGAGCAATGTCTATGACAGTCTCAACGTCAGTGACAGTCGGAATAGTTAGGAAAATCATGATGTTGGGTAACTAAACTTTTATTTCTTGGTTTACGAAATCCTAGTTATTGAACTTTGCATGTTGTGGGATTTTTGTTCTTTATTTCAATCGATTTATTAGTCAAGTATCAATTATTTTTTTGGGTCATTATTTGATTGTTTGATTTTACAACTAGGTGCGCAACTAGTTTGTGATTTTATTCAATCAATCGCTAGATTAAACAAGTTGTCTTTCAATTCTTTTAATCAAAAGTAGCGACTAAGATTTTTGTCTACTACATTAGGGACATGATTTTAGGAAAAATAATTGTCTAGGCTAAATATACATAGTATGTATGTTGTCTAGTTCGTCAATTTTTTTGATTCGTAAAGCTATTAATTAATTAGATCTTATCCAAGTTATTAATTAATAAGGGTTAATTCAAATACATGTTTTGGTTAACTAAACATAAGAGAAAATAGGTAAAAAAATTTACCATAACGAATGCTAAACTAATAAATTGGTTATTTTTAGTGTCGACGATCAACGCAAGTTCAATAACGAAGGAGACCGGAAACCAAGATTTATTTCGATTGATTGTTAAATTCTTATTATTATTTTAGTTATTTTTCAATTTCAATTTCCAATTAAATTTTGTTTAATTCATAATTACAAACCCCCCTTTTATTGCGTAACTACTAACATCTGAATTCTTCGTGGGAACGATCCCTACTTTCCACTACTACATTAATTTGTGTTGCAGGAAGTTAGTTTCTTTTTATATTTGGTTGCAGGAGACATCATTCACCAAGATGTATACATACCTGTTACTTATACTAAACTAATAATTTCCCAGTTCATGTTTCTTCATATGGTATTAGAGCTTACCTCTGTCCAACTCCGTCCATCAAGTGATAACTTCTTCATTCTTAAGTTTCTTTTAGCCTAAACACCATTCTAATAATATAATAACCAATGTGGTTCAGCCGGATTTTGCTGAGGCTGAATATCGTTATTTGGATCCATGATCTATATGACTCTGGCTCTGGTGTACTTGCAAGACAAATAACGGCGGGCCGGGAGTTGATTCCCGGAGAGCCCCTCCGACACTCAAGTCAGTCCTTTTTATCTAGGTTTCGGCTGATGAAAACAGAGAAAAGTAAGGTTGTAATCTCATACCTGAATCAGGGAGGAATAGTACCTTATATACCTGGAGTTACTAGGTTTAGAACTTTACGTGTACGTCTGCATGGAAAACCATCTCCTACGATTGGGCCATTGATAAATGGGTCTGGAATTGGGCCTTGCATGGCTGGCCCAGCCGACCCGACCATAAGCCCCCTACTAGAAAATATACCCATATAAATCTAGAATAATCATCTACTATAACAAAGCCATACTGTTTACCACCGAAGCTTTTAGTCCTAGTAGGACCAAATAAATCCATATGTACAGGTTAGTATAAACAATATTTTTTGGAGGGAAGCTACTTCTAATTTGTTTTCCTTTTAAGCAAGCTTCGCAAACCTGATTATTCTCAATCTTCAGGTTTGGTAGTCCTCTTACTAACTCATTTTTGGATAATTTTGATATAATGCTCATGCTAACATGTCCAAATCTTCTATGCCAAAAAATGAATCATTTTCCATTGAAACAAAACACTTGACATTTCGTGATGACATATCTTCCAATTGAGTGCAGTATATGTTCTGATTTCTAGGGCTAAAAAATACAATATTATCATTAAGATTATCAATTATTTCATAATGGGATGCATAGAAGGTGACTCTATAAACCTTACCATATAATTGACTTACACTTAACAAGTTATGTTTTAATCCGTCAGTATAAAGAACATTATCAATAGAAGCAGGATTAGAGTCACTAATTTTACCAATTTTAGTGACTTTTGCCTTGTTTTTGTCAACAAAGATAACATTACCTCCATCTTTCCTTTCAATATAGTTGAAATGTGATATTTCACCTATCATGTGTCTCGAACAAATGCTATTAACTATCTATTAATTTTCTCCCATCTCTGTTCTGAAGCGTATCTACAGAATAGATTTTCTTATTTTAGGTTACTAAATTTATTTGGGTCCTTTTGGGTTAGTAGTGTGACCTTTTGGTCTCCAAACATACATTTGAGATAATTTCTTCATTTTTCAAAAGTTACAGGATTGAATAACATGACCGTGTCTACCATAATAATCACACAAAATAGATGAATGATAGTTACTATGATTTTTGCCATTTATCATATTCCTGTTGTTTTGGTTATAGCTATTGCTAGATTTAACAAAGAAATTCTTGTATGGCATGATATTGTTGTTTTCATTATATCCTATTCCGACCTTATGAAAACAACCTTTACCATTCCCAAGTAATGCATCAAGATTATTTCTTCCATCAACAAAATTAGCAAGATCTTTTTTAGAGAAGCAACTTTTTTAGCAAATTTCTCTTTTTCAAGTACTAAAGTAGTAAACTTTTTCTTTTAATCGTTTTTCCTTAACAAAATCATTTTCAAGCAATGTAGTTTCTAATTGGCTTACCTATTGTTCCAAGAATTCCTTTTCAAAGACTTTTTGCTTATTATCATTTTTTAGAGAAATAATTTTAGACAACAAATTCTTATTCTCAAATTCTAATGATTTAATCTAATCCTTAAGGAAACATCATTATCTTTGTACTTTTTAACCTTTTTGAAATACTGCACTGTTAATTTTTTATAATGATCATACAAATCATGATATGCATCTCTTAATTCATCAATTTCAATATCAGAGTCTGAATAATATACCTCATTGTCTCCTGATTCAGCCATGAAGAAAACATTGCTAATATCTTCAGGTTCTTCTTCTTCAAAGTTTTCAAAATCCTCATTTGACCAGGCTGCAGTCATAGCTTGCTTTCTGACCTTTTTGTTCTCTGTTTTATCCTTTTGAAGAATGAGACATTTTGGTCTTATGTGTCCAGGCTTCTCGCAGTGACAGTATATGATTTGATTGTTTTGTATATTGCTACTGCCTTTCGATAGGAACCTGTTATTTCTAGTTTTCTTCTTTCCTTCTCTTTTCTTCATTAGCTTCTTTTTGTAGAAGCGTTCATATTTTTTGACCATATAATTGAATTCATAATCTCCATCAATTTGCAACTCAGTGTTGCTTTCATCACCATTTGATGGATTTGATTCAACAACTGCTTTCAGTGTCATTCCTCTCTTATATTAAGATCCTTTATCTCGCCTAATCTTGGCTTCATGGATCATCAAGTTTCCTCTTAACCAATCGAGTGAAATAGTTCTGAGATCCTTTGAAGTTTCTAGAGCTGTCACCTTAAGTCTCCGTTCCTTTAGTAGTGATCTTATAATTTTTGTTACAAGCTCATCGTTGGGATATGTCTTGCCAAGTTCTTCAAGGCTATGATGACATTGTTGAAACGTTCGAAGAATTCATCTATTGTTTCTCCTTGTTTCATGCAAATAGTTTCGTATTGATGAACTAAAAGACTTATTCTATATTTCTTTTCCTCATTCGTTCCTTCAAAAGTAACTTGAAGATTGTCCCACATTTCCTTTGCTGTAGAGTAGTAGGATATCTTTTCATATTCTTTTGGAGATAGTGCACAGATTAGATAATGTCTTTCTTTTGAATTTAGCTGTGCATTTCTTCTATTAGCATCGGTCCACACTTCTACGTCATCAGTAGTGGGAGGTATGGCTCTTACTTTGATAGTTTTCCAGATCTCGATATCTACAGATTGAAGATAAATAGTCATTCTGTTTTTCCAATATGAATAGTTATTTCCATTGAAATAAGGAGGCTTTAAGATGGATTATCTTTCAGGGCTTCTCAAATTGTTTACCATGATCTATCACGTGTTGTAAAATACATTAAATGTGAAACCTCACTTTGATGCCAAATGACAACATACTCACAAGAGGGGGGTGAATTTTGTGTGGCTTAAAATTTTTTACAAGTTACTATCAATTCTTGTAAACGATAAGAACCTACTAACATTCAACAGAAAAGTCTATAAATAGAAGGAGCTTATCAACATTTAAAAAACAAAAAGAGTCTATTAACGTTTAAAAATGAAAGGGGCCTTTAACGAAAGAAACCTCTTGCAATATTAAAACAGAAGGAGCCTATTCCAAAAGTGAAGGAGCCTCTTTTAATTTTAACACAAACATTATAATGCAAAAATTTAAAAGTTAAGATAGAGAGAGACACACACATAGTTGATTTATGTAAACGATCTAGAAGGGGGGGTTGAATAGATCTTTAAACTTTTCGTATTTTCTACAACAAAAATCAGAAGTTAAT
>JAOQMR010000004.1:21028614-21040589 GCA_027563865.1 Erythroxylum pelleterianum
TTGCTGACAGGTTTTCAACGTCATGTCTGGCATACCTTTTTCTACCTTTAGTGGTTGACCCTCCTGCCGCGTTACCCTAAAAAATCATGTTGATGACCCTAACTAGTCGGTCATCTTGTCGTTCGGCATTTGCATCACCTCTCACCCCGAATTGTGCCTTTGTGTCACGTCGATCGTCCGAATTCCTATTTCGTCTTCCCCCATCATTCCTGTCGTCTTGCCTCCGAGGCCTTCGCCAATTGTCAGACCGGTCGGTCCTACCTTCATTGTTATGATCGGTATTTTCTCCGTGCTTCAAAAACCTGCTCAGTTTTCCCCTTCGTATAAGGAACTTGATTTCCCTCTTCAAGTCCCAACAATTTTCTGTGTCATGACCGACGTCTTTATGGAAGCGGCAATATAAAGAGGTATCTCGGTGTTTGAGGGGGGTCGTCAACGCATTAGGTTCACGAAGGGGTTCTCTTTCAGCTCTCATAACCTCCAGTACTTCCGCATATTGCCTGTTGAGCGGGGTGAAGGATTCGTGCCGCGTATCTCGGCGATCGATCGGCCTCCTCCAACTAGATTGATCCCTCTATCTCCAACTAGACCGATCCCTCTGCCTTTTAAGCGAGTCCTCGGTTCTTTCGTTCGGTCCGCGGTCGTCCGCTCTACGTTTGGTGTTTCTCAACACCTCCTCCAGTTGGATGTACCTATCTGCCTGATTTCTTATCTCTTGAATAAACTGTGGATGATCAAGGGCCAAAGATTTTTTGAACTCTTCATCCCTCATATTGCTCATAAGGGCAGCCAGCATTGACGAGCAGGTGAGGTCGGGCACTTCGACAGCTTCATTATTAAACCGGGTGATGAACTCCCGCAAGCTCTCGTTTCTTCCCTGGATCAACTACATCACCTCCAACGCAGTCTTCTGCGGTCGTTTGCTGGTAGCAAACTGGTTGAGGAACAACAGCTTAAAGTCCTTGAAGCAAGTGATGCAACATGGGGGTAGATTGTTGAACCATCGCCGAGCTCCTTCTTGAAAGGCAGTATAGAATGCCTTACATTGTATGGCATCCGACACGCAATGTAGATTCATCATCAACTGGAAGTGCTGCAGATAGTCTAAAGGATCGATCTTTCCCGTATATTTCTCTGGCGTCGGTATCTTGGTACCGACTGTAGGGAGGCTATCCAGGATTGCCGGGATGAAAGGAGAGCTGTATTATGTTGGTGGGTGAGCCGGATGAGAATGCATGGCTATGTTGACTCGATCATCCACAATTTTTTCTAGGGCTCTAGTAGAATGGCGATCGGCCATTGCGCCAATTTGTTGGGCGGGGGTCGGCTGTTGTTTCGATCGAGACTGCAGGACGTGACGAATCAACAAATCAGTCGCTTCCTCTATCTGTTTGTGGGTGAGAGAGGTTTGTTGCTATGGTGCAGGAGGATTTGCCTGTGGAGGGCGCAGGGGATTTAGGTGCGAATCAGCCTCAGCGTTGTCTTCCAAGGCTATGCTCTGTTCTTCTTGATCTTGGTCATGAAGCTGTGGTGGATCATTCGGATGCAAAGATTGAGTACGGGAATCATGACGCGGCGGCGGATGGGTAACGGGTAACTGCAAACCCATCCATTTCATTGCAAGTGCCGTGACGGCGGCTATATCAGGGTTGGCGGCTGCCGCCTAACTAACTTGCTTGTTTCTAGACGTGGTGCCCTGACGTCGGGCCCTACGGTGGGCGCCAAATGGTTCAGCCGGATTTTACTGAGGCTGAATATCGTTGTTTGGATCCATGATCTATATGACTCTGGCTCTGGTGTACATGCAAGACAAATAGCGGCGGGCCGGAAGTTGATTCCCGGAGAGCCCCTCCAACGCTCAAGTCAGTCATTTTTTTAGGTTTCGGCTGATGAAAACAGAGAAAAGTAAGGTTGTAATCTCGTACCTGAATCAGGGAGGAATAATACCTTATATACCTGGAGTTACTAGGTTTAGAACTTTACGTGTACGTCTGCATGGAAAACCATCTCCTACGATTGGGCCGTTGATAAATGGGTCTGAGATTGGGCCTTGCATGGTTGGCCCAGCCGACCCGACCACAATGATTTCCTCCTCTTCTCCTTATTATCTACATCCATCAGACAGTAAAAGGGCAATTTTCTTGGTGAAGATAAATATATACTCTACATGGAAAAGATCCACGAGAAACATGCTTCTTGCTAAAAACAAATATTTCTTTGTTGATGGTATTATGGTCAAACCAGCTACTCCCTTCTCAGATGCCAAAGCCTAAGAGAAATACAACTCCATAGTTGTATCATGGATTTTGAGCTCCTTAAAAAGAGACCTCCACGGCAACGTTGCCTATGTAGACACCGCTATACATATGTGGAAGGATATTAAAGACCGATATTCTTAATGAAATGAGACGCGAATTTTCCAGCTACATCTTGATATAACGTGAACAAAAACAACAATATATCATGGCATATTTACTACACTCAAGAGCTATTAGGATGAGCTAAGGACTTAACTGTTCCAACTTGCAATTTTGGTGCATTAAGAGAAATTATGTACGTGTTTGAAGGGGTAGAAGATCATCAATTTTTTATGGGACTTAATGATACTTTTTCCACCATAAGGTCATAAGTTTTAGCCGTGGATCTGCTACCTACTAGTGAAGTTTATAGTTCTCCAAGATGAGAAACAAGCTATTACTTCCTTTAATATAACTTGCATTGGAACTCTGACACTTATTGCGAAAGGAAAAATTTCCTTTGGTAAGAAGAATTTAGGCAGAGGCAAAAGTAAATTACTTTGTAGTCATTGCAATCAAATATGTCACAGTAAGGATATCTACGTCAAGCTGTTTGGATACCCTCCAAATTGACTCCAAGGAATGGTAACCACAACAAGCAGGGCCAAACCTTAAGGTTCAATGACTTGGCCTTATGTGTCTGCAGCAAATGCTAATGATAATCCCAACGATTCCAATAACTGGATTAATTGGTGGTTAGTCTGAACATCATCTTGTAATCATGCTCATTTTAGATCAGACGACCTTGGATAATTGATATCGGGGCATTGACCATATGACATATGATCTTGCCAATATGTCACAAACTGAACCATGCCAGAATCATGCCTCCAAACAAGACAAACTCTATAATGGAACTTGCGCTCCTATATAGCATATAAGCGATATTCACTTATCACCTAAGATTTTTCTACAAGATGTTTTCTGTATTCCCAATTTTACATTTTAATGTATTATTGGTAAGCAAACTAATCAGCTTTCTATTTTTCCGGGATTTTGTGTGACTTAGGACCTTGCATCGAAGAAGGTGATTAGGGTAGCAAAGATGTATGGGTTTTATGTGTAAATAAACCCAAAATGAAGTTATTTTGGGGTTAAAATAGAGTTAAAATAGATTAAGTAGTATAAAGGATTTGATGCCCATCTAAAGAGATGATCAAACACCATCACACAAGTACCAAATATTTTCTTAACATAGTAGATTATCATTCAAGATGTACTTAGATTTATCCGATGAAACAAAAATCTGAAATACAAACATTTCGAAAAATATTTTGTGCAATGGCCAAAAATCAATTGAATAGTCAAGTTCAAGTCACTAGAACAGATAATGGCAAATAATTTTACATCAATGCACAATTATTTCTATGAACAAGGCATCATCCCTTAGCTCACTAGTGTGTGCATAACCCAATAGAATGGGATAACTTAAAGAAATCATCGCAATTGGTTAAGGTAGCTGGTGCTTAATGTTTTCAAGCTCAGTTGACATTATGTTTTTGGGATAAGTGTTCTTATTGCAACATACTTGATCAACCATTTGCAAACTCCTATTCTTTCAGGAAGAGTTCAGATCCTCTGTCTAATATTATGGTATCTTATTGTGTCCAATAAATCTCAGTCATTTATTTATGTGGGGTCCGCATAGATCCCGTATAGGCCCCGCAAAATAAATGGCTGAGATTTCATGAGACAGAATAAAATAGAGTAAAACTGGACAGAAGATCTGGTTTATCTCAGGAAAGGCTCTTCATGAAATATTGATGAATTCTCTGCCCAATTGCCAACAGTTGCAGTCGCCTTTGTTATGCTTATAAGTTATAATTATATTCGAAATAAATTAGTTTCACGAACTGCTCGTTGTATTTTGTTGGTTATCCTTTGGACGAAAAATTTAGTTACGAAGTGAAAGACGACTAATAACCGAAAGGTTTCCTCGCATTAATTTTTCTAGAAAAAATTTGCTCATGATGAAAAAAAAAGACTGAAAACAATTTAAGCAACGTTATTTTCTCCACTCAAACTACGTGATTTTGTTGGGACTGATAAAAAGTTTCCTATCATATCCTGTGATTTTCCTTCTTCTATCTTTGTGTTTTGACTTTCCTCTATTCACTCTTTCCTGCAATTGTTCTTCTCCTCTCATCGTTGTAGTTCTTAGGTAACTGTCTTCGTCTCTCACCACCTGCAATTGCTTTTCTTCTCTGTTTTCTCATCCCTCCAGCCTTTGCTTTTAATTTCTTCTCTCAATATTTTTCTTCTGTCATCGTTTTATTTCATTCTGAAAGACAGAAGGAGCTCCTTCAAATTCAGAAATTTGAATTCCCTCATGAGCCTCTGAAAAAGATGAACATCTTTGTTTATGTCATTTCAAGTTATTTTGAGGGCTGGAAAACTCAAAACTTACAATCAAGTTCATGAACTACAGAACTAGAGAAGTGGTGGAAACAACCAAATTTAAAAAAGTTGACCACCATCAACTGAAATTGTGAAGGACAAATTGATGAAACATAATTTTAATAGTGCTTTTCGCCAATCTATTTCTCCAAGATCTTTGTTTGATGACGCACATTTGTTGGGAGGTAAGGATTTAGGACATGCCAAAGCCTGTATTTACTACCCGCAAAAACTGCTTTGCTAATGAAAGGTTCAGCCGTCTTATAAAGGAGTTGATTCTATGGACACTTCGATAATGGTTTCATTATGGGCAGAAAACTTTCCTTCACTGTCATCTGCTTGAAGGTAAGGATTGAATATCTTAATCACTTGCTCATAGACAGGCTTCTTGGAATCTACAGCCTGTTAAATAGAGTAAAACAAGTATTATTACTCATACCCTGTAGGAGAGATACATGTAAACAATATGCAAACCGCAAGATTCACTTACGAGTTCCACCACCCTTTCGGGCGACATCCATGACCAGTCTTTGAATTCAGGCTTTTCAGAGCCATCACCCAACAGGTTTATCTCTTCGTCCTTTCCAATAAACTTAAAAAGAAACCTGGTGTTCAAGACATGGAAGAACAAGGCTTAAAGCTTTCCAACAATTTGATCTTTCTTACAAGTACAGCAACACCACAAATACTACTGACTCAGTAACGGCGTTAGATAGGGAAAAGGAAACTATGTTGTTGATATTATTATCACTTACTAGCCCTTTCAAGTATTGGCATAATATCACGTTGTTAAATATGGTTATGGCATATCACTACCTTGTTAAATATAGTTAAGGACCAGTAATAGGTATCTGATGGAGTTTTCTGTGGAAAATAAACTTTGATAGAGAAGATGTAAACCAAAGATGCACTGAAAGTGACATGGAAGACAAATGCATTTTGAATGTCGAATGAAACTATCACAGTAATCATACATGTGTAGTTCAAGTGAAAACAGAGATGAGTACATAACCACATTAATATCCACACACATCTTACCCATTGCAGCAAGAACAATAACCAAAACAAATTATTTACTTCGAACATGGCATCATCATAGTGAACAGTGCAAACTGATCGCAAGAAGTTGCAGCTAGCTAACAATTGATCTAAGCACAATAAAAGGTGCAATCATAGCCATAAACAGGAAGACCAAATGACCAAGTTTACTTAAAGAAAGAACCAGAAACCTAAAACATTCCAATATGAAATGAAGTGATATTAATCTCACCACTTTTGAGCTTGACCTTTATAATTAGTGCCCCACCGGCGGTTAATTATTTCTCTAGCTTGAATCGGGAAATCGTAAGTCAGCCAAAAGGGAGCCTATCCAAGTTAAAAATCAATACTTACAAATCAAGCATGTAAATTTCAATTACCCCATCAAAAATCACAAAACTAAAACCATACCTCGGCCAAAAATTCGGCCGAAGTAACCCCAGTTTCTTCCCTTAATTCTCTTATCGCCGCGTGCCTCAGATCCTCACCCTCGTCAGCTCCACCCTGTAACAAACAACACAACACGCAACTTTCGTTTTACCTCCAAAAAAAACCAGACACTGTAACTATTTCATTGAAACGACGACCAACGCTTTGGATATAGACTCGCACCTGAGGCATCTGCCAAGTGTCCGGTCTGTTTATCCTCAACGCTGTAAATATCTGCAAAGAATCCCTAAAAATTGAACGTGGTGTCCTGTCGAAATTAAATTAGGCAATGGTTTGAAAGAAACCTTCTTAGAGGGGTTGACGAGACAAATTCCAACGTTCCTTCGATACCCATGCGGAGGAGTTTCCATGGATAAGGTACAAGACGAAGAAGAAGAAGAAGTTGCGACGAAGCTTCAAGTTAAGCGTGACCACCACCAATGGCAAATTCGCAAATTCGCCAAATGTTGAGGCATGATTTGGGCCTCCGATTTGACAAATAATAGGATATTTCCCCGCAACACAGCATCCCGCGTCGTTTTAACTAATTTTACTTGGGCGCCAAGTCACAGGTCTCTTTCCGTATCTCCCTACATAACGTTCCATTAGCGATCAGATATTCTCTTGGTTTACTTACTTTCAATTCCGGAAATGCTATTTTTCAAAAAATAAAATTCCGGAAATGTCTTCACCGCCTTTGTTTATTTACTAGTAAGTCCCTTTAGGGAGATTTGAACTCAGCGCCTTTCTCTCTCTTTTTATATATTAGATAGGAACCCTGTTCGCAATGCTATAAGCTTGCAAGTTTTCTGCCTTGAGACAGTTGACGTCAATTCATCGTCGGAGTCTTATCAACAATGATGGAAGCGGCCTCCGGGGCATTGATACCGGCGGTTCTTTTCGATGGCGAGCAGGAGATTAACATCGGTGACGTTGTTGTTTCTTCTTCAACGAGCTTCAAAAGTTTCCAATCGATCATCGGCGAGAGAATTGGAATCTCTCCTTACCAGTTATCACTCTATGTAGTAAACCAAAAGAGGCGTGGCTCGAGAATTCCCATCACCAGCAGTACCAATTTTTCGGCGATTTATCGCGACAAGGACTGTTTCTTTCTCGTGTTTCTTAAGCGATCGAGGCGCGATAAGAGGAGAAAGAGCCACGAGATAACGGAAACTAACGGGAGCAGGTTCGATCCGCCATCTAATGTTATCCTTTTGAGGAGGGACGGTATTGATAACGTTGATATAAATGGAAGTGGGCTCTCCGTTTCGGAGTTAAGTCGGTTCGGGTACGAGAAACGGATGAGGGAGCTGCAGTTGGAGAAAGAGAGGTACTTGATGAGCATGGCTTTGGGTCAGGGCATTGAGGGGTTGAGCTCAGAACCGCCCAACACGGGTGCTTTTTGCGTCGAGTGTTTCAAAGCTCGACAAACGGGAAGAGATGGTGGGTTTCATTGGTGTGTGAACGACAAGGTGACTTTTGGGTTCAGGTCACCGGCGGGTCCAATTGCTCGACCCGTTAAGGGGTCCAAATAAAAGCTAGCAACTATTTTCAATGGAGGAATTAGAAGTTGGAACAAGTGACAATTTGACATGGTGTGGAGTGGCGCGTATACGGGAAAACTGACGGCAAGTCGATACCGTGTTCAGTATAACTTTTGTTTATACTATAGCAAATGACGATTGAGATTTGATGATATTAGCAGCCCATGTGGAGCTGGGGCCTCGTGGTGTGTCAGGCACTTGGGTGCTTTTGGAGTGATTTTGGGAATTGACAGTAATATAGGTTGGTTTTTAATTGGAGCCCAACTCTTGGGCTGTTCTTTCTATTTGTCTGTTTTGATCTTTTGGTTAACCATGTACTTCTTAAATTTAAAACTGAAGCTACATATAATCCCAACGGAAAAGTTGCAATGCCTATACAAACATTCAAATGAAGAAAGGGTACGATTTTGTAGAGACATTAAATTCGTCGAGTATGGAAACGTCCGATTTCAATTCAATGTAGATTGAGCAACTTTCAATTAATAATTATATGTTACAAAATTAGGAAATAAATCCATAAAGTAATAAGAAAATTTAAAGGAAAATAAGTGTATATGTTATCGTTTCTGCATTTTATTCTAATTATATGTAGTTGAATTTTCATTTTAAATGTATCATACAAGAAACATAAAAACATTTTATTGTGTAATAAGTTTTATTAAAATAATTTCAAGTAATCAACATGATTGTTTCGATTTTTATTAAAACATGAATAGCAACTTGACTTGGTTCAGTCTGATTAAATGTCTATGGATTAAGTTTGAGTTTATTTTTAAGGATTAACTTAAAACCTGATTCGAACGGTCTGAAATTTCTCTCCCAAAATAATGTTGTTTTGTATAATTGTCCAAAACGATGTCATTTTGAATTATATGTTTAAGAGATTGAAGACCAAAATAACATTATTTTGGTCAATTATACTAGAAAACATAATTTTAAAGTGACCTAACTAGACTTTAGGGTAACTTTGAACCGGTTATTGGGAGGGTTAATTAGAGTCGGGCCAAAAAAGGTTCGATTCACCCGTTGCCATCTTTTCTTTTAAGTCTTTCTAAGATTTGTCATTCTTTTATGAATTTCTTTTATTTTCTAGAAATTATTTTGATATATTAACATTTAAACAAATTAGGTTGAAAAAGATTGGTGTGATTTGCTTTCTAGTTTATGTATTAAATTTTGAATTTTGTATAATTAACACATTTATTAATTCTAGAATATGGTATATTTTGGGCAAATTATATTGTATTAGACCATTGATATAGAATGAATTTAGAGTGAGTGTTTTAGATCGATCTTAGGCCCATTGGTCTATAAAATAATTAGTTAGAGTGTCATAAGTGTTCTTGGCAAAGATACTATAGTGATAAGTTAGTGAAATTGAGGGTGTTAAGTATGGAGACAAATATCTTATTAAGATTGATTATAATAATTGTGAGAAATTGATTGATATATAATGTGCATGGTATATCTGTAGCTAGCATTGGCAAATATGGATCGATCTTACAAAGACTACAAGTACTAGTTATGGCCTCTTTTTTATTATCTAATTGTCGAATAAGATGATAGTTTGATTTAAAACTAAACAAAACTAGAACTTAATATAATAATGAATAAAGACAAACATAACACAAAGATTAATCCAATATCAAATAACTAGTACCTAGGTAATGAATCTCCCTAAGATCTCTTAAGTATTAACCTTTTATCATCCAATTCAACTATTGATCAATGGACGGTGTAAATTCCTATCTTATGACTATTAATAACTAATTCTCAGTTAATTAACCGAAACGTCTTTTTAATTAAAACCCTTAAGATTGCATTACTCAATTTATGAATTTCTCTATTAGGTTTGACCCTGATCAAAGGATTTATATCGATCCATCTCTAGGTTTGTAAACAACTGCTTCCAATTATGGTAGATCTATTCATACAAGAGGATTTCTCAGTCTCAATCATACGAAATCAAACATTGAACTAATATTTTAGGCATATTAATTTAAGAATAGAAACGCATAATTAAATTTCAAAGAATCATTCAATCAAATTGCATTAAGTAAAGGACCAAATTATAACATCCATCCTAACTAAGGGTTCATCCTACCTAGGTATTAAATAAACTTAGTTCCTTAACATAGAAAACAAAACAAACATCAAAATTTTAGAAAAATTATGAGGAAGAAAAGAATCCATAGATATGTATATCCCTCTTTTCTCTAATGAAATGCCCTTGAATCGTTGATGAAAGGTTGCTCTCTATTGGATCTCTTGAAGTAATCTTCATGTTTTTCTTATCTTAGGTTTATAATCACGTCTCTAACTCTAACTACTTTCGACTTTAGTCACTTCCTTTCATCTCCCCTTCATAATTACCTTTTATATTGCAAAATTAGTGTTTTTGGATTATACACAATCGTGTGTGTGACTGTATATCTCAAAAACACTCCAATATTATGACTTTACATGTTCTCAGTAGCTTACACGGACATGGGACATGACCGTACATATTACCTACATGGTTGTGTATTCCCACATAGGCAAAAACATCATCTTTAAAGTTTTACACGTTTACAATCCCTTGCATCGTCCCTTTACACAGTTGTATATGTTACTCACATGGGCGTGTACATCTTCACACAGATGTGTATCTCCAAAACAACTTTAATTCTTTTGTTTTATGCCATGATTTCCTCTTAATTCTCCTCCTTTTGATCCATAAAGGTAATTGAGACCTGAAAACACACTTGAAACAAAATAAGCACCATAAATAACATAAAACTCTCAAATAATAAGCAAAACAAACTTATATGGGCAAAAAAAATGTACATTAATCATTTATTAAGCATTCCCACATATAAGATTTTGCTTGTTCTTAAACAAAACATAATCTAAATCATCAATTTTAAAAGCATCCATTCCTTATTAACGTTAACTTATCTATCCACACCTTAAATCATCATATCATATTAATCAAATTAACATACAATTAGATTTAAGTTATCCTAAAGCCAACTTTTATAAGTCAATATCAATAGCAATTACATTGATAATCTTTTTAAAATCAAAAGAGAAAATTCTACACCTTAGCAAGGATTCACTCAATGAACTCAAAGTGTTTAGGGTTAAAGTAAAGAAAACTCTCAAATCATTATCTGAAAGGATTATTAACCGTAAGCTTGCAATAAAATCACATCTCCACCACTTATAAGTCAACAAAAAACAAATATCAAAAGCTTTTTTAAATAGGATGTAATGAGGCTAGGGTAAACATATGGTAGGGATAACTAAAAAGGGTAATAACATTGAAGGAAATTCACATAAACAAGATTGAATAAAACTTGTTTCTTTATAGCATACGTCCTTCAAACAATAAATTCATTGGTATAACTCTTCTTACTCTCCAACAAATACGACAACTTTTCTCTTTTTTTTCTTTAATATGCTCACAACAAATAATTTTCAACTTTTGAACTTCTTTGAACAACTTTAGAGAAATTATACAAATAAAGCGCTTGAGAAGAAGCAAATTTCACAATCACTATGTACCAACAATCATAGAAATGTTAGACCTTTACTTTAACATTCTCAATATAACCTAAGTTTTAAGCAATCAAGTAAATTGCTGGACCCCGCTCCCGAAGCCCAGTCGTACAGTGCTGGATCCCGTTCCCTGAGCCCAACTATCCAAAACGGAATCGAAAACAGAGACCGTTGGGCCCAAGTACCGACCCCCAAGGTTGAACCCGAGGTGATCCGTCGGGACCGACGAAAGAGATAATCTGCGGAAGCATATTTATCTCACTCAACATACATTCGCTCGAATCATATCTATCAAGCTAAGCATGGTCATCCTAATGCATTAGCATAACAAAATATTCAGTAACTTGTTAACATATTTCCATACAATCCATGCTGAAAACAAAATACATCAAGATGCTCAATAATGAGATGCTCAATGAACTATCCAAAATAGTACTAACTTAACACAAAAGTCTCTAACTATTGAGGAGCGCTCGATGCCTTGCTAAGGATCAACTGACGTCTTGTGTTGCACCTGAGGAGGGAAATAATGGGATGAGCTACACAGCTCAGTGGCTAATATATCTTTAGCCACCGGCAATTAGTACAAATTCAAACATATATATAAATACATGTACAGCATTCCTAGCGCTCACTCTGCATTCAAGTAGTTAACACAGTCATTACTTCAATTCACAAATCAGTTTATATCACATAACAATCAATATACGTCATGCCTGACAAACAAATG
>JAOQMR010000004.1:21075830-21096005 GCA_027563865.1 Erythroxylum pelleterianum
CCAGTATCGTCCACGCCTCTTTGATATTCTCTGCCGCAATCCTTGACTTTTTATGATAAAATATACGTTTCTCCCCAACTTCTCACTCACGCCGACTTCTAGCCTTCTCTTGTTTTGTTATGTTTTTGCTGTTCAATTAAAACTCCATACTGACGCAATATCTGACTTTTGATTGTCTCCAAGTTTCCACACACACGGCCGCAATATTTGACTCTCCAGGTTCCAAAGTTCCAAATCTCTTTTCCACTTACTCGAAGTTGCCGCCTTCCACTTACTGCTGTCGTCCAACTTCTTTGTTGATTTCTTTCTTCCTTTTTTATTTTTCTCAAAAGCTACTCCCTTATTGCCGTCCACACATATCTCCTCCCTTAGGTTTTTTTTGGTCTCTAATTTAAATCAAGTGGGCCCTACGATTAGACAACTAACTTGAAGCCCATTCAGCTATAATCTTCAAAACAATGCCTTCTTGTGACTTGGGCGGCTTCTCCTTACGACTATCGTGTCTTCTGGCCCTCCAAAACGCTGGCGTCTCATTTAAGTCCCTGCTGCATGCTTCTTGGCTGCTCCTCCAAAACGACGCTGATTTAATTTTTTGTTCTCTAGTTGTAGCATGGATGGACTTGCTGACCCATTTATATTCACGCAGCCCACCAATTTAATTATTTCTTTCAAAAACGTCGCTCCAACTAATTCCACTTCAAATTGCATCACTTTATTTTTCGTCACCTAAAATAAACAAAGACACAAATTATCGTGAAAACACAAGCAAAATATCACAAAATTCTACCAAAAGAACATGAAACATAAAGAATAAATCATGACAAAATGCAAATTATCAGTGGGAAAGCCCTCAATTTTCAGGTGTATATTCCTGGACCTATAGATCTAAACAAGAAGAGTAGTTAGCTTTAAGTTGTCAATCTATTGTCATTTTATGCTTGCTAATTCAACCACCAAGAGGAACGCGCAAAATGACAAATCTATCACTTAATTAAACACTCGCAGAGTAATTCTGCGCAAATGCGTAGTAAAAATGTCCAGTGCATCTAACTGAAATTGAAATGGGAAATTACATGTCTAGTGCTAAAATTTGTAGTATAAAGATAGCTTAATCTATAAGCTTTTTAATTTGTCTCTCACAAAATTTTCTACTTTGGAAGGCTACATGTTTTAGATTGTTGGCCATCTGTATCATTCGAGCAGTTTCATACATCTCGACATAGCGAAAAGCATGTGAACTATTATGTGCTTTTTTTTATTTCATGCATGGTATCTAATAAGTAATTCATCTAGCTCATTTTAACGATCGTACGTCTCTTTTATGGCATTTTTCAAATATCTTTTGCGCTCGAAATAGATAGAATCCATATTTGCCATTAAAATAAATAAAACAGTGTATAAATGTCAAAATTGTTTCGTAACTTTATTGACCACAGTTCTATATTGTTTAATTTGGTTTAAGATATTCCTAAATATATCATGTGAGTCAGGAACAATAGAGAAAAAATAAATATGATCATACCTCAATAGTGAAAGAATGCACCAGAGAACGAGCAGGGAAACTTAAAAAAGTGGATTGTAGATATAGTCAGAATAATAAGACGAGGAAAAAATTTTAAGGGGACAGTGAATAAAATTAGGAAAAATGTAATAAGTAGGAGATAAAGAAACAAATTTTTTGAGGTTATAAATGTAAAAAATTGGAAAAAAAATGTAACGGACAAAAGAATAGCTCACTAATATGAACGGTTGTTCTTTGTTTATTGAAATACAAGACGTTACTTTCACTGTTTTTATCTTTATGGAATGGAGGATCTGATGTATTTAGGTTAAACAAGAAGAATGCAAAAGAAGAGGGTAGTTGAGAGAAGTTGAGTTTTGAGGGAGAAAATGTTTGATTGAAATTAGAGGAGAAAAGTTTAAAAGTTAAAATATAGAGGCGTTAGCGGACCGTCTGACACGCAAGAAATTTCGATGTGACTTATTAGCAATTTCTGAATAATTGAGGCTAAAATGGATAATTGCGCTGCATTAAATGAGGGGCAACATTCCAAGATGATATAGTTAAACAGAAGTGATTTTGCGAGAAGAGGAAGACATCTGAATGTTGGGTTTTCAAGAATAAACTGCGTTGTATTAAATGATGACTGCTACATTAAATAGGTTAAACAGAAGTGGATCTGTAAGGTATCTAATCTCTAAAGTAAAGATACGGCAAGGGTAGTTTCCTAGTCTGTGCATTAAATATTAATTCATATATTAATGTAAATATTATAATTCCTATTACATATATGTATATAATATATATATATATACAGATGTAATATATATAGTACTAAAAATAAATCACAATAACAATAATCAAATTAATAAGAATAACAAATTGAATAAAAAAAATTCAGTATATTAATAATAAGTAATATACTGAACCACAAAAGTAAATATTATATACACATATATAATTATATATATGTATATATAATAGCAATAATTGTAACATCCCGTCCCCATATTACGGGTTAGGACCCGAAATTTCTGTACATGTGAGCTTAAAGAGAAATTAAGACAATGCATTTTCTTGCTCATGCATCATGTTAGCATATATGCACATAAATACTGGATGTTTTCGTATAAAAAGTGGTACATGCATTGTCTTCCGGGTATAAATGATAGTAAATGTGATTTTATTGTTTTTTCTTCCGGGTATAAATGATAGTAATTGTGATTTTATTGAAAATGAGGAGTAGAAAAAGTAGAAAGAGTGATCTTGGTATGAGTTGTGATGAGGAAAGATTTAGAAACAAGATTGGCAGTGATTTGGAAAATGTTCACTAAGTATGCTTCGGTTTGTTGCCATGAAGTTGAGAACTGGGTGCAGGATGTTGGAAGCTGATTGTTAAATTCGTGTTCTGATTTCGGGAGAAAATCTGGATTAATATGGATAGATTTTGGCAAAGATGCCTTTTTGAGAGTT
The DNA here is from genome assembly GCA_027563865.1 of Erythroxylum pelleterianum. NCBI lineage: Eukaryota > Viridiplantae > Streptophyta > Magnoliopsida > Malpighiales > Erythroxylaceae > Erythroxylum > Erythroxylum pelleterianum. Next base: position 21,078,805 of record JAOQMR010000004.1, read on the forward strand.
GTAGATATTTCTTTTACCTTTCCAACGATATATAGTATGAAAAATTTGGACATCTGAGTCAAAAGTTATGATCTTTATAAATGGCGATGTTTTGGAAGGAAACTAAGACGATAAAAGTAAGACGAAGTTTTAAGACAATAGAAGTAAGAGGAAGCTTTAAGACGATAGAAGTAAGACGAAGTTTTAAGACGATAGAAGTAAAACAAAGTTTTAAGACGATAAAACGTTTTAAGATGATAGAAGTAAGGCGAAGTTTTAAGACGATATAAGTAAGGCGAAGTTTTAAGACTATAAAAGTAAGACAAAGTTTTAAGACGATAGAAGTAAGACGAAGTTTTGAGACGAAAGACGATAGAAAAGTCAAACTAAGACGATAGAAACTAAGACGAAGCAGAGTCAAACTAAGACGAAACAAAAGTCAAATTAAGGCGATAGAAACTAAGACGAAGCAGAGTCAAACTAAGACGATAGAAATTAAGACGAAGCAGAGTCAAACTAAGACGAAACAAATGTGAAACTAAGACGATAGAAAAGTCAAACTAGAAACTAAGACAAAGTAGAGTCAAACTAAGACGAAGCAGAGTCAAACTAAGATGAAGCAAACTGATGAAGAATAAGTTCTAGCTTTTTGCGTTTATATGTATTAGAACAAAAAATCTGGAGTGGTTAATAAAGTTATGAAATAATTTTGACATTTATCGACTAATTTGTTTATTTTTAATGGCAGAAATGGATTTCAACTATTTCGAGTGCAAAAGATATTTGAAAAATGCCATAAAAGAGACATATGATCGTCAAAATGAGCTAGGTGAATTACTTATTCGATACCATGCACGAAATAAAAAAGCACATAATAGTTTGCATGCTCCTCGCTATAATGAGATGTATGAAACTAATCGAATGATAAAGATGACCAACAATCTCAAACAAGTAGTGTTCCAGAGTAGAAAATTTTATGAGAGACAAATTAAAAAGCTTATAGATTAAGCTATCTTTATACTACAAATGTAAATACTAGACATGTAATTAAAAAAAATTTGTTTCTCGTTTCAATTTCAATTAAATTCACTGGCATTAATGAATTTAATAAAAATAACTAATCGAATAAAAAATCCACAAAAGTAGATATTATATATATGTATATATAATAGGAATAATAAGTTGAATAATAAAAATGATTAATAATAATAATAATTAGAAATTGATTTTGGTGTTGTGGAACTGGGAAATAATAAAGAAATCGTTATCGTACAAATGCACTATAGCGATTTGGACTGTTTAATTTGGAAAATGCTAAACTTTTTCACCGTTATAATTTTATTAATAATTATCATGTTTCTTTAATAATAATAAATGTAATTAATAAAATTAAGAAATTCAATAATGAAAACTGTGCATAGGTGAAACGAAAAGTCGGGCAAATAAATGATTCCATATTTAAGGCCAAGCAGTTGAGACGGTCAGAAGAAATATCGAACTTGACTCCAAGAAGGATTAGCCAATTCGTTTACTCCAAGAAGGATTACGCAATTGATAAATGAAATTTAATGCGACTTGGAAATGACACCAAGGGGATGGTGGTTCGTTTCGGAGTTGTTTCCTCCGATAAGGATTACTTAATTCATTTTATATTCATGTTAACTGCTTTAACTCATCCATTTAATCCAATGGCTTATATTTGTTTCTCCTCTCTTTTATCCATCTCACAGAACCTTTGCTATTTTGAACTGACACTCTCGATTGTTCTCCCTTTTCACAAGAAACAGATTTATGAAGCCAAGGTGCTCCATGAAAAAAAATCCGACGGAAGTGAGGCCAATGGGATGTTTCACTGTTTCCACTATAATCGTGGATCTGGTAGAGCGCCAAAGTTCTTAACACGAGGGGTTTTGAGTTTTGCGGAAATAGGGGTAGGCAAGACTTAGATGAAATGGAACCATCTGAACAATGTAAGGAATAGGTTGATAAGGTGGTTTCTTTGCATGAAACTACTTGGGAAAGAGCTTACACGATTGTTAAAGACTGCAATTTGATCTTTGGGATTCCAGAGAGGTGGCATCCTCATACTAGATCTTTCATCTTTGGTTGGGGATGAAGGCACAGTTACTATGAAGAATGTTGTTTCAGTTGAGATTTCAGAGATAAATAAAGGCATAATGAGGTGCTAGTGGGAGCAAACGAGCAGACAGGGAACTTGATTGAGATGACTGATAAATAGCAACTGAATGCTGACTGGTTGGACGAGTTCATAAGCATGTTCGGTGGATTTGATCTACTAGTTGGTGGGAGCCCATGCAACAATCTTACAAGTAGCAATGGAGCTCATCGTGATGGACTTGAGGGTAAAGAATGTTGCGTGTTCTTTGATGACTACTTTATGTTTTCTAGTTCTGTTTTGTGGTTGCTTATTGTGTATTCTTTATTTTTTGTATCCCTGAAGTGTGCTTATCTAAAAATCAATGTCAGGTTGACACAGTTGCATGCTATCTCTCTGTTATAAAAGTCATTTTTCCTAAAGTAAATCTACTCTCTCTATTCTCTAGAATTAGTGGTGCAGAAGTTGCATTTGACAGACTTGGTATTAGAATGAACAATGTTGTTTCAGTTGAGATTTTAGAGGTAAATTTAAGTCTGACAAATCTATGAAAAAAAATTCAAAGAGTAAAGAAAAGTAAGACGAAGCAGCGGAAGGCAAAATGAGGCGAAGCAGCGAAAGCAAAAATGAGACGAAAGCAGAAGTCAAACTAAGACGAAGGGGAAGCCAAGCTAAGACGAAGCATGGAGAGAAAAATAAGACGAAGTGAAAACTAAGACGGACGAGAAACTAAGACGAAGTGAAGACGGAGGGAAAACTAAGACGAGTCTTACGTTAGACTTCGTCTTAGTTTTCGCTTCGTTTTCATCGTCATATTATTGGTCTCTGGCGACCGCGGGACAGTGTAATTTGTAAAACGCCAAACTTTTTCCCTATAATGTGTTTATTAATAATAATCATGTTTCTTTAATAATAATAAATGTAATTAATAAATAATAATCAAATAAACACAAATGAGGAATTCAACAATACAAGTTCGTTTTTAATTCAAAGTCGGCATGGTGCATTTATGTCTGACAAATCTGTAAAAAAAATTCCAAAGAGTAAAGAAAAGTAAGACGAAGCAGTGGAAGGGAAAATGAGGCGAAGCAGCGAAAGCGAAAGTGAGATGGAAGCAGAAGTCAAACTAAGAGGAAGCGAAAGTCAAACTAAGAAGAAGCCTAGAATCTTTTTTCAAGGCATTGTCTAACTGATGAAGAACATTCAGGAATATGGCATGAAAATGTAAGATATCAGAATATATTAGCTAGGTAATATAAGGTGAGATTACTGGAAAGAAAATGGTAGATACGAAAATAATAAAAGATGACGTTAAAGACGGAATAAAATGAAGGGGGAATGAAAAACACCTGAGATTGTCAGAGGTGTAATTTCATCATTGTTAGACTGATCATCAGTTGAAGGTTGGTCATTTTTTGCGGGTGAAAGTGAAGGCTACTCTACTTTGTGAGCGTGAATTTTTCGGTAGTAAACAACAGTAAATCGTTGCGCTGCATCTGATGACTGAGTGTTCTCTAACGGAAGATCCATGTTCTTATAATGCAAAACAAAAAATGTCAATCGTCAGTGAAATAACTACATAATGATATTTGGGGCTGATTAAATTGGAAATGTAGATGGAAGAAGGAAGGAAGAATATAACCTCATTGGAATATCGCATAGCTTCAAACGCGGTGAAATTTAAAAGTTTTTCAGCTACGTCGCCGAAAATGGAACCTGTGATAGTTCCTATTTTGTCAGTCAAATCTATGTCATATCAGCACCTGCACAATAAAGTTAAAGTAGTTCATAAATATGAGTGTGGGCGGAAAAGATGTACAGGGGACATGTAACTAAAAAAGTAATCTGAAATTTTAAATATTTGCATGCAAGGAATAAGCAAAAAATCGAAGATCGTAAATAGAAGGGAGAAACCTTGGTTCAACTGTTAGTTTTTGTCTGCAATAATTACAATTGAAGAGAACTCCATATGCAGCAGCTGTAGAGCGAAAACATTTCTGGCAAGCTATATACCAGTATTTTTGTAGAATGTGTTGAAAGGAAATTTGAGCTTGAGTCTATGATATCTAGGGAAAAATAGATAAGAAGATTTAGAGGGACAAGTTTTAAATTAAATATTAAAGGGGAATATGTAAATGTAATTACCTTGGGGGTAGAATCTAGAAACATGATCTTGGTGATTTTTTGGCGAGATGCAGAAGATGTATCAGGATTATATTTGAAGTAAGCTTGTTCATTGACAAGGTTTTTTATTTCTTGATTATTTTTCCGTGCCCTGTAACATGATAATTAGATAGATGAAAATATAACAAATTAAAAAATTTCCTGTATAATTTGTAACGAAACATTTGAAACGTTGTACGTAGCATAATGGATTACCAATTTTTAAGATCTGTAACATTGTGTTTTGGTGGGTCAACGAGGATTGCTAAGTCGAACCATGTTGATAATGTAACACCTAACATTTGAAAATGTAAGTTTAAGATAGAATAAAAAGGCACACAGTAAAATGTAATATTATGAAGGAAAAAATATCGTTGTAGAAGTTGACTTTGATCCTTATATAGACAATAATTGGATGAGAGTGAAGTGATTCCGTAATTTGTTGGCCCTCGTTGTCAACAAAAGAATTCCATAGTGATAGTATGACTGTTTGTTGTCTAATAAAAAACAAGAGATGTTAGAAAAATGTTAATTTTTTTAAACTTTAACGGAAAATATTAACAAAGACAGAAAGTGAAAATTACTCTTTGTTAGTGATAAGAAATTTTTGTACTCTAATGGAGAAAAAGAAGGAAATAACATAAATGAAACAAACATTATAAGCACTTAAGGTCAACTTCTAAAGTCTTAATGCAACAAATAACATATTAAAGAGGTAGCTGATGCCCAGGCGACCAGAAAATATAGGCGTCAAGTTTGTCATGACTTTTTAGAGAATAAGACCTTTAAGTTGTTAAATTATGATAAGATGGTCAACTCCTTTATTAAGGGCTTCAACAACTTTAGCAACTTGTTGAGCTTAAGGAATTTAAACACGAACACTAATGATCTCTGTCCTCAGGACATGACATTTGAGGTGAATTTTACAGAGGGAGCTACCAAATACAACAACATTAAAGATAGGTTTACAACTATGCTTTAAGATTAAAAAATATTTCAAATTTTATCTCACTAACTCAATTTAGTAAAATTAACATAAAAGTAATTTTATATATAACAAGTTTTAAAAAGATATTTTTATGTTTAAAAATATGAATACATATGCATTAATTTAATTTTTTAATTTACAAATTTGACACTTTTCAGTATTTTGGCATGTCGACAAATATGACTTGAAATTTTTCATTACAATTCAGTGGTTAAATCCAATATGATACATAAAAATTTGGAGCTGATTTTTTACCAACACTAATACTAAATTCAATACACTATAAGAAAATTGTAAGGATGTAGTAGTTTCGCAAGCTCTTTGATTTACGGAAGTTGTTTCTAGCACAATCAAAAATAAAAAATAAATGCAATAAAATAAATCAACACCAATATTTTTTAACGTAGTTTGGCACACCTTGCCTACGTCTGCGAGGCCTTCACTCAGCTTAATTCTTTCACTAACGAAAATAGTTTTATATAAGGTTTTACTTAATGACACTACTCAACCCTTGATATTATCCCTCGTTCTCACTAACCGTGAAAGAATTTCACACCCAATAGTACGACCGTCTCGTACTAACCTCAATAAAGGATTTTCTCAACCAATGCTTAATGATAATGTTATGAAATAAACAACTTAAGGGATTAAATAATAACTAATATAAACAAAGACAACACTTGAGATAAAAAGCAGCTCCCCTAAATATGTCGCTTCATTAAATAATAAGATATATCCTGACAATCTCCCCCTTTTTGGCTTTTTTGTCACAAATAAGAAACTTCCCTTGAATCAAAAAATTAAATATATATAAGTATTGAAGTCACAATACTCCCCCTCAATCCAACATCAAGTTTCAAAGAACATCCATTAAAATTTTCAAGTTCAAGAAACATCTAAAGAAACAATAATGAACAATTATCCAATCATCCAAATTTCTTCCCCTTAGGATAAAAAGATGCCAAAAAGTAAGACTAATAGTCACAAAGATACCTTAAAATCTCCCATTGAATTGAGCAGTCACCAAAAATAATCTGATGTCTCCCCCTTGGGATAAAACAATGCCAAAACAAAGAATGCCTTCAATGCGATCAATCTCAACAACTAAAGAAGAATAAAAATCAGTAGTAAGTGCAGCGGAAGAATCATAAGCACATAGTGAAATAGCAGAAAGCCAAGATGACAATTTACTACCAGTTATTACATATGCCAATATATCATTGCTCACTTCAATTCCATCTTCATAAGACTGATCAAATTCATAAACCCCATCATCAAGCATAGTCTCATCTACAAATCAATCAACTGACCTTTAAAAACCCATAAATAAAAACTTAGAAAGCTTAAACGATAACTCCATTGAACATTTTTTTGTTTTTTAATAAATAACATCAAACTACACTTAAAAAATGTAAAACACATAGTCCCTGTGCCCCTCAAAGAAATTCAAACTTTAGCTTATTCCTCGTCATATTATCTTGGTCATCAACTGTTTGGTTGATTTCTTCATCTGAAGCAACTTACTTACCCTTAGTCTGAACAGTTTCTTCAAAAGCAGTAACTAATTGTGAATTTAGACAATTTCTTGTTTTTCTTTACTACATCTTTCTGCTTCCCCTTGACCCTTTCTAACCCAAAAGTGTTTCAATAATTTGGGTTGCTGCTAGAAATTTAATAGAGAGTGTCTAGATTTTTTATTTTGACTCCTTTGAAATATCATTTGTAACAACTTGTAACATTTCAGTCTTATGTGTCCGATTGCTCTACAAAAGTGACATATAGGTATGAACCTCCAATTTTCCTTTGAGATTTCTCCTTTAACTTAGCAAGTCACGTCAGACATAAATTTAAAGACAAAAGATCATATTTCAGAATGATGTGACTTTATATAAGATCATCAAAAACACCCTAAGTGTTCCATGGTGTCTACAAAATAATTAGGTGAATTCTTTAGACCATCTACTAAGTTACGTTAAATATTTCTTGATTCCATAGAAGGAAACCAATAATTATTCTACATATTCTTGAGTTTTATCTTAAAAATGGTAGTTGTATGAGTGAATTTGTACATAAAAGTGAAAGTGAATAGAGGAAATGGGATGGCGAAGCACGAGAAATAACCAATCCCAATTTACACTTATTTGGAGGTTGTTTATGGAGATGGGTCTCAACTCAAAGAAGCTAAGGTTCGGTTCCAAAACTTGAAGTCTAAATTTCAAAGTCTTTGGTCACCCTTTTGAAGTTTTTGTACAAGCACTAGGTGTTTCTTTTTCTCTTCCATTGCTTTTAAAAAGATTGCAGCTTTTAATTGACACGAAGATATTTGGATTTTTTATGTTTTTCAAGGAAAAAGGAATTTTTTTTACATGGGTTTGATCCAAAACTTTAAAAGAACATTTCCTCTTAAATGTGGAATGAAGTTTTGGGGGTACAACAACTAAGCTTTCCTTTTGAATGAGTTGCTGATTGATGAATCTTAATTCTATGTTTCTTTTTAACTCTAATTTAAGATTGTAGGAATCAACAAATCTTTATATATATTCTACATTATTTTCACCTTTTAATTGTTTAAAGAAATGTCAAACTAAAAACTATATCTTTATTTCACCTTTGCAATGTTATAAAATCCCGAACTAAAAGCCATGCTTAATTGGTGTTAGAGTCACATAAAGCCATAGTTTTATGTTTAGTAATCTCATGCACATCCCTGTGACAATCACAGAGCCGGTTGTACCCTATCCTCCTTTCTATTGTTATTAGGTTTTTACATTTTTTTCTCCTCGTCGGGTTGTCGGTGGGACTAGTGGAGGAAAAATTAGTTCTTTATATTTCTTTATGATTTAAAATATTTGTATTGTTAAAGTCCAATTCTTTTGTGATATTGTCATTAGTGAAAATAAACTAAAGAAGGTTCATGCAAAAGCTTTAACCATATTAGAGCTTTTGTATTCTACCGAACCTTTTAACCATGAGCCTTAACCATATTAGGTTCTCAGTAGGAATGCTTCTCTTGATGTCTTCACTCACAAGAGGGATTTGCATGACTATCGTTTTGGCTATGAATGTGAGCGGAGGTGTTTTAGAGTATGGAGACTCATCTGGCTACATTAAGACAGTGTGCACTGTGCTAAGCCAGTGAGGATTTTGTTCTTATGTTTATGGATATGAAAGAAAATAAAGGAATTGACAGTGAGAAAGAAAAAAAAAACATTAAATTTATGTCTGATGTGGTTTGTCACTTCAACAATCTTAATAGAAATACTAATATTGGACTAGATTTGAAAAAAAGAATGTTTGAGTATTTAATTGCCACTTTTTAAACTTCAGGTTATAATTATAAAATTTAGTAAAATTTGAAATTTTTTTAATTAACCATATATATATATATATATATATTAAAGCTTTTGTATTCTACCAAACCTTTTAACTATGAGCCTTAACCATATTAGGTTCACGGAAGGAATGGTTTTCTTAATGTCTTCAGTCACCGGAGGGATTTGCATGACTATCGTTTTGGCCATGAATGTGAACGGAGGTGTTTTAAAGTATGGAGACTCGTCTGGCCACATTAAGACACTGTCCACCGTGCTAACCGGGTGAGGGTTTTGTTCTTATGTTTATGGATATGAAAGAAAATAAAGGAATTGACGGTGAGAAAGAAAAAAATCATTAAATAAAGGAATTGATGGTGAGAAAGAAAAAAACCATTAAATTTACCAACAAGAGTTAATCTAATTTTATAAAAATAGTTTGTATAGGTCGGATTAAAGGAGATTATGCTTAACATAAGTAACAAAAATATAAATTTGGATACCGAGACTATCTTTTTATCTCATGTTGGTTAAATCAACATGATAAGAATCATAAAGTTACATAAAAAAATATTTATCCTTTGAAACTTATGAAATTTAGTAAGTTAAGAATAACCAAATCAATCTTTAGTAATAAAATGATAATATAAATAGTTAAAATTATACATACGAATATGTTAGATGGAATAATAATTTATAAAAGGACGATTATTATATTTTGTAAGTATTACCATTGACTTTATATGAAACAGTCATATATGTTAAATAAAATATTGATTTTAAATTTTGAAAAGTTCTAGTCATTTAAATCTAAGTAGAAATTAAGTATTGAGAATGCTAAAGTACTTTAATGAGATCGATGTACCCAGTTTTAAAATTTTCAGTTATCTATAGAGAATGAGATTCATTCGTGAATATCTTCACAATAAAATTCCCTAATGTAGGGAGAAAATAGAGCATGAGATATTGCGTGATGAAATAATATTTTTTTATAACTATGCCTAGTACAATGACTTACCTTTAATAGTTCTAATTAAATTAATTAACAAGATTTCATATTAGATATGAAACGCTAAGTCTTTAAAAGAATCAAAGTTAAAATTTAAGGATGTGATGCTTAGTTGAAGCATGTACTTTCCACTAAGTTTATGACTAAATTGGATAATAAAATGTTACGAGATATATAAAACTAAATATATTTAATAATAGGATTCAAATTTTAGTTTAATAGTGTTTGATATATATATATATATATATAGAGAGAGAGAGAGAGAGAGAGAGAGAGAGAGAGAGAGAGAAATGTAAAAATTGGAATTGGAATTTGAATAATGAAGCCTATTAAATGAGTGATTCAAATAACTTTAAAATAATATTGACATTGGTGATTTTTTATTCTCGAGCCCATTTGACCCCTATCTTGTAAATGGGCTTTTCAATATCTGGTCAATTGCACTATCAATCAACATTAAAATTTGATAACAACAGTTGTCAGGCAAAACATTATTTCTCATCCCTCGCGGTAATTTCAATCAAGCTCGCTATCGCTGCCTTTCAATCGCCTTGTAATGTAAGGACTGACTGATATCTGCAATTAAAATTCTTTTAAGCCTCCTGTGTATAGTAATTGCTAAGACTTAATCCCAAGTTGTTCACAATTGTTGAGTTATTTCCTAAGATAATTATATTTTATGGGATTATTATAGACAAGTTTAAGGTGGCTTAAGAGTTAATAACGGTCCTGTTTCTCTTTAAAATTTTCATAGACAGATAATGCCTGTATCGCACGAAGTATTGTAAAAACGTGTCCGGAAACTTCAGGCTTGGCACCTTATATTTGACTATTTTCGATCTGTGCGGGCTACAAAGTCTACCCGACGACACCTATAACGTCGTTATCCTTAATAACTAAGTCAATACGACTAAGCCTTATCAGACATAATATAATATGTTTTGGTCACAATAAAAAATAAAAGAGAACTAAACAAAACCCCTTTTTTTGTTAACATTTTAGAAAGTGACTTACAAACAATGGCTAAGTAAAAAGATATATTAAAGGAAAGATCGAAATGAACAAGGCAATGATGGTACTAATTTGATTTCGCACGCTAAGTCCTCTCTCGACCCCTTCAGAAAATTATTTTTTTAATACTGGAATTAAAATTTCCATTTATAAAATCTTCATAGAGTCTGCCTTCATTAATAATCTTATAAGGCTGCATTAAATTTACTTCTTCATGTTCTCTTAAGCTCATAATTTAATGAATATTGCCGTACAATTTGATCAAGATTGTTGTGATCAGAATATATAATTAGGAAACTAAGAACAAGTCGATGTGAATGGAGAAATTTCCAAGCACCTGCTGCCAAATCCAAATGGCCTCTAATATTATACCACGTACCTCTTAGCCCCACAAAGACTTTCCCAAGCAAAAGCAAAAGCAAACCGCGTCAATCGACACCATCAACTTCCGCGTCGCAATCCCAATCAAAACATAAATTCACACAACGCCTTACACCATCTTATGTATAAATATAGTGCCACACATACCGATACTATATCAAAATCATAATTTACATATCTTCTTCCCCCGTTCCATTTTCCAACAAAAAAAAAGGAGGAGAATATATAACCTCTTTCTTCTGTGTCCCTCTTGCCATGGCAGAAAAACAACCCCATCTAAATGGTGCCTACTACGGCCCGGCAATCCCACCACAACGGAGCTACCATCGTCATCGGAGTTCCGGCTGCGGCTGCGGCTGCTGCCTTTTGAGTTTCCTCCTAAAACTCGTAGTCACCGCCGCCATCATCATCGGTGTTGCCATCTTTGTTTTCTGGCTCATTGTACGGCCCAACAGAGTCAAGTTTCATGTCACAGACTCTAACCTCGCACAGTTCAACTTCACTGCGGACAACACTCTCCAATATAATCTCGCCCTCAACATTACCATTCGCAATCCCAACAAGAAGATTGGAATCTACTACGACAGCATCGAGGCCAGAGCCTTTTATGAAGATCATAGGTTAAGTTCTGTTTTCTTGACTCCATTTTATCAGGGACACAAAAACACTACGGTTTTGAACCCGGTCTTTCAAGGGCAACAGTTGGTTTTGCTCAGTTCTGACGAGTCCACCGAGTTTAATGAAGATAAGACTTCTGGAGTTTATGATATTTACGTGAAGCTGTACCTAAGAATCAGGTTTAAGGTTGGTAAGTTTAAGACGGGCAAGTTAAAGCCCAAGATTGGATGTGACTTGAAGGTTCCTTTGAATAGTGGCGATGGCAGATTGGCTGGTGTTCCTGAGACCACCAAGTGCAAGCTTGATTTCTGAGAATTTCATACGCTGGATTGAGTCTTTCATTTGTGTTTTTTACTATTTATTCATTTGTTATTTCTGTTTTTTCATGCTTCATATACAGATTATGGACACTAGAGAGGGTTGATTTCTTTACTTTTGATTACGTACTGTTACATGATTGATTTTGATGTATATTGAATAATGAGCTATACATTATTTCCACTCTTCTCAATGTTTAAATTACACCGGTATTGACTCTGTATATTTATAATGGGAATGCGATTGACATTGACTATATAAATTCACCTAATGTCATGTTAAGTACGAAACCGAACCAAGTAGGTTGTGACGTTTGCTTTACTCGATCAATTTTCTCTTCCTTTTGTTCCACTCGTGTGATTTTTAAATTTAATTTTTGCGTTATATTTTTTGTTATTATTTTTCTTTCGAATAAAGCAAAATTAAGTTTAATTCTTGATGTTAATATAATTATATTTTTATTACTGATAATAATTACATATTAAATAAAACTTAAAGATAAATTATTTTTAATTAATTAAATTTATTTTAATCTCTTATATAATATTTATTAATAAATTAGTACTAAACACTATTTTATTTTATTAAAATAAATAATTTTAAAAATAAATTTATTTATAAATTTTATTTTATTTTAATTATTAAATCAAAAATTTTATTTAAATTTTATATATTGTGATGATATTTTAATTTTAATTATATTTATTAATAGTTATTAAATTATGTATATTTAATTTAATTAAAGAATTAGATAAAATTGTTTAATTAAATTAAATTATTTATAATTTTAATTAATTACATCTAATATTAAATTAAATTATTCATAATTTTATTAACAATTAATATATTTCAAAATTTATTAATATATATTTAATTGATTATAGATCTGATGATTAAAAAACTACCATTTAGAAATCATAAATTCAAATAAACAAATTCTTTTACTAAATTTGAAAACAAAAACATAAAATAAAAACAATACAAACAAACGGTCCTAAATTAGTTTCCAAAAATGAATGACCTTTAATTATGGGCAACTACAATTCATACCATCTTTTAAAGTGACATGAGATCTAAATTGAATGAGTTCTTAACTGCGTATCATCTAATTTCTATAATGATAAAGATGCGTGTTTACACGTTGCACTTTCCATAGAATTATTCAACAATCACTACAAGAAAATTATAAATTACTGATAGACCAAATTTTGTAGTAAACTAGTAATGCAAATTGAGTTTCCTCCGTAAACTTGTCAAGAAAAATTATACATTACGACAAAAAAAAGACTCCGTAGGGAAATGTAGAGGGAATTTACTTGCACAATTTTTTTGACGGAATAGTGAAGGTCATCTCAAATATAGGCGGTAATGGTTGGCAGTAAGAATAAGTGTCAGAGTTTAACGACAGAATAGATGTCTGTCGGTGATATACTGATAAAAATATCATTTTGTCGACCCCGTCTTTCATTTTCATTTTTCTCTTCTTCTTTGTTGGTCCTCTACTGTGCACGTTCTCTTCTTCCATTTACCCGTCTTTGTTCTTTATGTATGAAATTTGGTTATTGTACTTTAATGTATGAAATTTGATTTCAATATAATTTTATGTATGCAATTAAAAATGAAAATATATGTACAATATGCAGAATAATAATGTTATAAACATCTGATGTCAATAATGACTGTATTGTTGGGTTAATTTCTTTTGTCAATCAGGGGATAAATATCATTAAAATAGAGGAAATTCTTTCAAAATTTTTGCCAAAGTATAGTTTACTTTTAACAATTTATTCTCATGCAGGAAAAGTCTATGGGCAAGGAGCCTACATCACGCCAGCTCTTGTTGCACACTCACACCAAGAAGCATGATGGTGTGACCTTCGTCAACGTCCGATGTAGACAAGTTCATGTATGTAAACTCTATACTTTAATATTAATTCTTAAAAAGTATCACTTATTAACATAAACAATTATAATGATAGAACAAAATACAAGAAATCATTGAACGACAATCTTAGAACTCTGAAATTGTTAATGATATTAAGGCATATCTTGATACAGTAGATGGTAGGGACAACCGTGGAAGGATTTTTAAATTAGGTTTATTTACGAACATATGTTATTCGCAATTCTCCAAATTCACTACAACTGGATCTAGTAGGCGGTTTGCATTAAATGAGAGAGTCCTCCAACTTAAGAGCACAGTGGAGAGGTTGGCAACTCAGTTGCAACAGTCGATGAAATATATAACACAACTCTGTAATGAGATGGATCAATTGAAGAGGGGGACAATATCTCATCGCAGCAGTTAGAGCATCTACCTTCACCACCTGTATAAGTGCATATATTTGATTTTTTTGCTACAATTAAGTTTTTGTATAAATTTTTAATTTACGGTTAATTGCAATGATTACTTATTCGTGCACATTTTAAATTTTTGTTATATTAACAATCAGGATAATGTTTACTAATATTTATCAATTAATGTTATATTATTTACATAAATTAAATATACAAAAGATCATAAGATTATGAGTAGAAAACTTTGATAGGAAGTATGAAATGGGAGTAGAAATTTATTAACGTTAAATTTTCCAACGGAGCTACAATATTCCGTCGCTAATTAACAACGAGACGATTACTTCCGTCGGTACATTATCAACGGAAAATACCATTCCATCGCTAATTAGCGACAGAATAAATAAATCCGTCCGTAAGTAATTGACGGAAATATGTCACTCCGTTAGTAAAAATTTAGCAATGGTTAATGTTTCCGTCGGTAAATTGAGCGATAAAGATATATATATCTGTTAATAACTTTAGCGATGGACATATGATTTACTGTCGGCAAATTCACCAAAGGAATAATAAGATTCCATCTGCAAAGTAGTGACAGAATTCTATAATGTTTATTTCTGTCGCCAAATTTGTTTCCCAATAGAAAAGCTTTATTTTCCGTCAGTAATTTTCATCGCAAAAATCTTTTTTTTCTTGCAGTGAATGCTTCTCACACCATAAATTCAAAACCAAAATATATTATTTTTAATTCAAAATCTTAAGATATTAATTATGATTCTTTTTTTTAATCTACTTCCCATGCAGAATTTGTTTACCTTTTAACACTCTTCAATGCATCCTCTTTGACCCAAATTGCAGGTGAACAATTGATGAGTAGCTAACCCTTAAGTACCAGGTTTAGCAACCAAAGGCACATAGGTTTTCTAACTTACATAAATGGCAAAATTGATGCATGAGCACGTTTGGAAATCCTAAATGGAAAATTTGTTCCGTGACGGGCGTGAGACTTATGAAATTGATGCCTTTGCGTATGTCACGCAGGATTGGAGCGAATTTGTGGTCTTTAATTTGCTTGTTAGGCTAGTGCTTTAGGCTATTTTCCTCGGAGTTCATTCTACAGGTTTATTAAAAAAAAAAAAGATGTTAAAATTGTTTTATGAAAGACATGTATTTACCTTTGTGGCGACTATCTTATTTTCTATTAGAAGTTGTATATGTGAGAATATTATGATGAATGCAAAGAGGAGCAAGTTGACATAATAGGTCATAGGATGCTATGAGCGATTTATATCGTCATAAATACGATTGATTACAATTTCTTGAATTTACGTAATTGACATACTAATGAATTCATAATTGAAGTTGAACCTAATAGGTCCTTATATGCATCATTTGGTCCCCTAGACCTAGAGCTAAATATTAAGTTACGTTGGGGCTAACCGTGAGTTGATTGTTGATAGCCTATGGAGTATTGGAGCATTAAGCTAAAAGCTTGCTTTTCAGAAAATTTTTAAGCACTCCAACAAATTAGGCTATAGGCTACAAAAAAAAAACGTAGCTAATTTGTCCAAAAACGTCATGCATTGTGTTCGTGACATTATGAAATAACATTCAAAATATCGCCAATTTCTCATCACAAAATAATTTAGACGACGTTTTTTTTTGAATTGTTGACAAAGTAAAATTATTAGCTACTAATTATTTTCATTCCAAAAATATGTAAACAAGATCAATTCTGATGAAGTAATTTGAAGAGAAACCTTAACCAACTACAAAAATTAGAGCTAACTAGATAATAAAGAACATGTATGTCATTTGGTTACGAAATTTCTTTACCTGATCACCGAAGAAATGTATTATCATGGTAGCTGCAATTACCAGAGAATTGATAACAATCATATATTAAGTTCCAGGAAGATAAATATTTACCCACTACAAGTAATCCCTAAATTTAACTTCAATCCTGAACTTGAGAGAGTTAGTAAGAGAAATCAACAAAACGCCCCAACTTCCTCTGTCTTTAATGATGACCCTCTGAGCCAAAAATGTTCCCTGCTCATCCTTCCTCGGTCTCTTTCCACCCTCCAAGCCTTCCATGTGACCAACACTCAGAATGTCCCCATTACCCACAACCACACCTTAAGCTTGTCATCCTCAATCAAACCTACCCCTTAACAAGTCATAAGATTACATAATCAAATAGATATACAAAAGAAAAACGTAGAAAAGAGGCACACCATATAACCCAGAAACAGATGGAGACGTCAGCTTGTGTTTTTTAGCAGTCTGCAAAGGAGGAGTCTGCAAAAGGGTTTCTATTTTATGTCCATATTTGACCTTGTTTTATTGTGTGAAAACATAGGCTGCAAAATGAAAAGATAACCTATTCACCAGAATGTTTTTGGCTATAAAAAATAATTAGTAGCTAAAATAATAACATGGCACTACAAAAGTAAACATAGAGAATAAATTAGTAGTAGCTGATAGTTTTTTGAGAAAGCTTATGAAATATTTTTCAGGATATATAGGTCTTGTTTTTTACTTGATTAGGCTAGGATTTAGAAAATTCATAAAGATATAGACTTTTGGCTATGAATACCAAAACGTAGGGGAAAAGTTAACGAATAAACATACTTCTTGTAGCGAGATGAGAGGCCCTAGAAATCACAAAGGCCCCGCTGTCGCTTTTCATTTTGCTTAATTTTAGTCTTCACCTATTCCTGTATCAGCCCATTGATTGTGCTTTGAAGAATCACATATTCACCTTATACACCTAGCGATAGAAACCTATAACTTACAAGCTGATCATTTTCTATGCATCTTGCAATTCACGTGTTAGACTATTTTATGTCCCATGTAACTTATAGTTTCATCCATTGATTTCAACTCTTCTTGCATAGCATTGAACCATCTTTCAGAATTATTACATTCCATTGCTTGTTTGAACGAGCCTGGATCTTTATCAATGCTCAAGTCACATTCATGTTCAAGTGAGTAAATTTCATAGTCACT
>JAOQMR010000004.1:21125433-21135676 GCA_027563865.1 Erythroxylum pelleterianum
CATTGTAAGTAATTCCAAAATAAATCCATAAATTCAATTAGGTTTATTGACATAAAAACAAGTTTGGGGTCCAACAGATTCACCTTATAATGCATTTTTGAATTGGATCCAACAATAAATTACGGGATTTTTGGCTAGGGTTTAGAATGAGGGCTGAAGCATTTTTTGGGCAATACCTATGAAGGGCTAGGCATCCCGATGCCAGTTCAGAGGTGATATCGACACCGATAACCATGGTTAAGTAATTTTATTATTATTTTGTTGATTCTTTCTCTCATTAGGAATTGATTGTGTTATCCTATGTTAATTAATTGGGGTACTGTGTATGGATAATCGAATTTTCGTTATTATTCGGTTATTTATGTATGAACCTATTAGGTATTGTGAGTGATGATTTTAATGCGTTCATTAGATCGTTAATTGCAAAATCCATTGCTCAAATTTCAATATAATTCGTAATTGTTATGTTGAAATTCATGTCTAGTGACTAATGATTCGTAATCATTAATAATAACATGACCTAGGTTAAATGATGCATCGTATGTGGTTGTTGCCTTGATTAATCAGTTTTCCTAATTCATAATGCTATTGCCTAATTAAATCTAGAGATTGTATCCTAGGTTGTTGAGTGGTTAGGTTTAATTAACGATCGTATCTTGATTAAACAAAACCTAAAGGAAAACTCAGGTTAATTATTAACCCATGATTAATAATTGCTAGGAGAGGTTAAAGAATAACAAATTAATAAAATATGCTTAATTAGGTTGTAGGTCGAGATTGAACCAAATAATCGGGTCCCTACCGAATTTCCCACTTTTTATCATTTTTTGCATGTTTTCTTTAATTTGTTTTTATTAGTTAGTTTTATTATATTTTCTTCTTTCAAAATCCAAAACCTCCTTTTTAATAAACACAAGTTAATTTCATTTCATAAACTTTACACACACTCTATGTGGGATCGACTTAGACTCATCACTGCTATAGTAGTAGTCTAGTTATTTTATTTTGACTAGCGTAACGACACGATGTCAAATTTTGGCGCCGTTGCGGGGGAGTACGGTGTTTTAGTTTTTGTTTGTGATTTAATTGGTGTTTTGTATATATTTGTCCATAATTGATTTCTTTCCTGTTATTTCGTTATCTTTTCATTTTTTGTTTCGTGTTGAAAAAAATATTGATATGGACGGAAGTAATTTCTTTTAAAGCTCATATTCTCAATCCTATAATAATGTTTGGACTGATTAACCTAACTTTTGTTATGGATGGGATAATCATCATAAGTACTTCCATGATAGTCTGCAGGATGCACAATAATTCTCGTACAGACCAAAATCCTATCACAACTCCGGTCCATCTCTGGAAGAGTTGATGTTGCAATTACAAGAGAATACTTTACAATTTCATAAGGATGGAGGGCAATTTCCAAAAAACACATGGTCTAATGCCCAAGATCCGGAGAGCTAACTTGGTTCAGGTGCATCTTTAGAAGAAATTGTTAACAAACTTGTTGCTAACAATTTGCAATTTCAATAGGATACAAAAGCAAGGCAACAAAGGATGGAACACCTAATGGGTCAGATTGCAATAAGTCTTGATCGCCTAAAATAGCAAAGTGAAGAGGAGCAGCCATATTAACCTGAGGTGTACTCAATTGCTGTTTGTACGGAAAATTTGCAAAGTGATGAGGAGCTTGAGAATTTTGAGATCAACCCTCAACGAATTGTTTGTGCTAAAGAAGTTGAGAAGGAGCTTGAAGCTGAAAAGGACTCATCTTTTAGCTCAGAGGTAAGTACTGAGTCCATGATTATTCTTGAAACTAACTCTTTACTTTTACATAACAGATTGGAGGAGTTAAATGATGAAGAAAAAGGTGAAGAGACGTTTGAAATATTTTCGGAATGTATGGACTTAGTCAAAATTGAGAAGCTGAGGAAGGGGAAGACGCTGAAGGAGGATGGTGATCAACTAAGGTCCTATCCGGAACTACCTCGCATGGAGGAGCCACTTGTGATACACAAAGTTCACAATTTTGTCATGTGAGGAGAAGAAGGAGTCGAGCTAGTGACCCTAAACAAAGGCGTTTCTTGGGAGGCAACCTAAGGGAAGTAAATTTCTTTTCCTTTACATTTTCGTATTACTTTTTATATGTGTGTGTGTTTTTAAATTTGTTCGTTTTACTTGTTTTTAAGTTTTCAATCAAAATGAGAGAAAGAATAAAACAAATGAAACAAACATTTTCTCATTTTCTATTACTTCCAGGATTATATAATCATGATTAACGTTTGATTAACTAGAGAATTCCATAGCAACTTTAGCATGTGCTTTTGCTCTTGTGATTAAGCGGTATGCATTATCTTTAGAAGAGTAGTGATTAATGGTAGACAAAGCCGGTGAGATTTTGAGCGTTATTTGACTGACATATCCATATCAGTCTCATTGTCTTTTGATAATGTGTGGCCTTCATGACATGTGCATCCAGTTTTTGCGTTGAATTTCTATTCGACACCACATCTTTATCACATGCATTAACATGGATATGATTAGGCATTCTTTATTTTTTCATAAACTACTTTGGCCAAATAACCTATCCTATCGACATGATTTTTCCTTTGATAAACCCCTTTGAGCTTTAGCCTTTCTTTTTGTATAAACCACATTTTATACCTTTTAAACTTAACCAAATGTCCTACCCAAGTCATAAAGCTAGTGGAATAATTGTGACTGTTGAGTTTGTGGATGTACAAAATTCTAAGTGTGGGGGTGTACATATGTGAGGGTTGGTTATAATGTTGGGATGTTATTTTATGTCTTATGATTGAAATTCTCATGTTGATGTAGTTTATTTTAATTTTTACAAGAAAAAAAGAAAAAAGGAAAAGAAAAGAAAATGGAAAAGAAAGAAAGAAAAGGAAAAAAAGAAAAGAAAAAAGAAAGAAATGAAAAAACAAAGAAAGAAAGGAAACGAAAAAGAAAGAAAAAAATTGATTAAAACAAATGTAATAAGGAAGAATTGCTTATGTGTTGAAAAGTTGTTTATGGTTTATGTATCTTCCTAGAGTTGTAATGGATGTGTTATTTTGAGTATGTTGAATATGAGGTAAAGGTTATCTTGGAAGGTTCACTCTTGTGATTTCATTGGCATAAATTGTATGAGTGATTCCTTCGGATTGGTCTACACTTCATGCGGTTTGTGTGCGAGAGCTGAATGTGGTTGTGAAATATAAATGTTGCAATTGTCATAGTTGACGGTACCTAGTTTTTGATTGAGTGTTACTTTTGTTTCACTAGCTTTGTTGACTTTCATGCTACTTGACCCAAATATATCTCACCTTACCTTTGCCCACATTTCAGCTTTGAAAAGTCCTTTGATTAATGATTTTGCATGTGAACATTAATGGTGGAGAAATGAAATGATTTGCAAAGTTATAGACTGTCATGATCATGAATGGTATTGAGTGTACCCATGGATATAGTTTAGTTAAACACATTTTCCTAGTTTACCATTAGAGTGCTTAGTTTCCGAAGATGATACTTATTGATTAATCATAAGTAAGAACTTGGAATGTTGACGACTTGCTATGATTTTTGAAAGTCACTCATCTTTGCTTGTGATTATATTATCTTGGAAAATATGGGAATTGAGTAAATATTTTGGGTCTTTGAGCTTAGTTTTGATGTTTTGCCTGAGGACAGTCAAAAGCTAAGTGTGGGGGAAATTGATATCTGCTTAATTGTTAATTTATTTAATCATTTATACTTGGCTATTATTGACATAAAAATGCTTAAAATACTCACTTTAATTCATATATGATTTCAAGTACAATTTGGAAGCAAATAAATTAAAGTGAGTAGAAAGTACTACATTTGAGTTATTTTCTAAAGATCAATTTTTACTTATCTCCATTATCTCCATGAAGGAAGAAGAAACAGAAATTAAATATAAGACAAGAAAAATGGAACAAAAAGAAGTTAGAAGCCAAGGCCAAAACGACAGCGCATAAGGCTTGAAATGCATGTATATAACACATGCGTACGCTGCGTTTTGAAGGAAGGCAGTTGTTGTGCATTTTATTAAAAACGCTGCAAGGAATGAATGCGTTTCATCTTGCGTGAAACACAGACAGTTGCATTAAACGCAGCTCTCAAGAATGCAGCGAAGATGGGAACAGCAAAGGCTTTATTGATGTAGACCCTTAATTGTCTAATCAGCGGGCTAAGGAAGGAAGAGTAGAGAGACGCTACAAGAGAGGAGCAGTCGGGTGAGTGGAGAAGGCAGTTGCGGCTTAGCTAAGGGGCACAACAGGCTTATGGCCGGAGCAGGCGTGGGTTGTGGCTCAAAGAAGCAATGAGGAGCAACACAACGCTGAGCAAGAGATTGGAGAATCAGAATAGTGGGCGTGGACAATAAACCTTAAGGTTTATTCGTCAAATCAAGGAATAGTGCAGTGAAATGGAGAGGAGAGTTGCAGTAGTGAAAAATAAATTAGGGAATTTTTGGCTAGGGATTATAATGAGGGCTGAAGCATTTTTTGGAAAATATCTATAAAGAGCTAGCCATCCCAACGTTGGTTCGGAGGTGATATCGACACCGATGACCCGGGTTAAGTAATTTTATTATTATTTTGATGTTTCTTTCTCTCATTAGGAGTTAATTGTGTTATCCTATGTTAATTAATTTGGGTATTGTGTATGGATAATCAGATTTTCGTTATTATTCGGTTATTTGTGTATGAACCTATTGGGTATTGTGATTGATGATTTTAATGCGTTCATTGAATTGTTAATTTCAAACCCATTGCTAGAATTTTGATATAATCCATAATTGTTATGTTGAAATTCATGTGTAGCGACTAATGATTCGTAATCATTAGGGATAACATGACCTAGGTTAAATGATGCATCGTATGTGGTTGTTGCCTTGATTAATCGATTTTCCTAATTCGTAATGATACTGCCTAATTAAATCTAGAGATAGTATCTTAGGTTGTTCGGTGGTTAGGTTTAATTAACGATCGTATCTTGATTAAATAAAACCTAAGGAAAAACTTGGGTTAATTATTAACCCACGATTAATAATTGCTAGGAGAGGTTAAGAACAACAAATTAATGAAATATGCTTAATTAGGGTATAGGTCGAGATTGAACCAAAGAACCGGGTCTCTATCAAATTCCTCACTTTTATCATTTTTTTGCATGTTTTCTTTAATTTGTTTTTATTAGTTAATTTTATTATATTTTCTTCCTTCAGAATCCAAAACCCCCCTTTTTAATAAACACCGGTTAATTTCATTTCATAAACTTTACACACATTGTCTATGGGATCGACCTAGACTCACCACTGCTATAGTAGTAGTCTAGTTATTTTATTTTTACTAACTTAGCGTCGCGCGGTTAGTAGTAAAGGTAAATGAAGAAATTTAGAACTTGGTTATGTGTCTGTGTATTGTAGTAGAGGTAAATGAAAAACAATTAGGACTTAGTTTAGGTGAGCTCTAATACCAAGAAGAAAACAAAAGAACAAGCTGAAAATTGAAAGTGAAACATAGTGTATTGATTTATGATATATTTTCCTTTAAAATGTAGACTGCATTTATACATAAATGTATATAAGATGAATTAATTTGTAATTAATTCAATTTAAACCAATTGATAAGATATTATCTAAACTAAAATGATATGGTATAAAAGAAAAGTATAGCTAATGTATTTACAACTGAAAAAAGAGATGAGAGGATAATTATATCTAAGGTAATTACAATCGTAAAGAAGGAGAAGACGATTTGTTATTAGTCAACTGAAATAGAATAAGGTATACCAGATAATGAACTTGAATTGGCTGTTCGAAAACTGTAGCTAACTTATTATACAAAATGTTGTAGGTTCAACACTCCTTTAGCCATATTCGTTAAATCAATTCCACTATTTGGACTTCAAAAGTGTTAGTTATCTTCATGAGACAAAAGAAATGAAGATAAGACAAATTTGAGGCAAATACCAATGAGATGAAACTATTTCTAAAGGACATGGCCATATTTGGATTGCACATGTCCATATAGATGATGGTGTAAACTTCTGTAATCATATACAAGTTAAAGGATGATGTTTGAGAGCAGAAACACTTGTGTTGAATCAAATACGATCTTTTACTTGGTGGACATGACTGTGTCCATTGACCATGTAAGTCATTAGGACAGTGTATCAGAGCGATGTCAAGTTTTAAGAGACACTGTCTCTGATACACTGTCACAATATACAACTGTGGAGGAGATTGTGTACAATTTAAAAATCTTATCTTCTTAGACTTTCAAAGTTTAGTAACAGACAGAAATTGCATGGGACATACACACATGATCATAAAAGAGTTTTGAAATTCAAATAACATTGTTTAACTCCAATCTCTATATTTTCTTGTAGGTTTATTGGAGATAGCTTCTCTACTAGTTATGGGTAGGACTGTGTACTTTTGGGCCTCTTTATCGCACAATTCAGTGTGATTTCTACTAAGATGTTAATGTTATTATTATTATGTGTGTGTGTGTGTGTGTGTGTGTGTGTGTGTGTGCAGCGACGAATCCAGGATTTTAGTCTTGGGGGGGCTGGCGCTTATATATATGTATATATTTTGAAAATTTTTTAGTCTTGGGGGGGCTGGCGCCTATATATATATGTATATATTCTGAAAACTTTTTAGTCTGGGGGGGCTATAGCCCCTGCCAGCCCCCTGGATCCGTCCCTCTGTGTGTGTGTGTGTGTGTGTGTGTGTGTGTGTGTGTGTGTGTTGGAGAGTTTAAAGAGAGAGTTACAAAGTTCGAGATTAGTTGTGGTTATTCTATGACGTATTCTTGAGTGAGATAGATCAAAACTTTTTCCTCTTGTATCTTGCTATTTGATTTAGTGGATTTATTTTTACCTCTGCACTAGAGGTTTTCTATGTTAAATCCTGTGTGCAATTTTTCTTTGAGTCATCTTTATTGTTTAAGTAATTTGTTATTGGTTGAGTGATCCTGTGAGAGTTTTTGCTTGAAGTGCAACTACTAGTATCAGAGCCTTAGTTATAGAGAGTGGCAATAACTTTATGGTGAAGTTAACATCGATCAACTACCCAATATGGAGACCTATGATGAAGATTTCATATATTGCAAGGATCTCTGTGATTTGATCGATGTGGACAAAAGTGTAAAATCAATGTCTCGTCTAAGCCGAAGGAGATGACAAATAAAGAGTGAGAAAAGATCAAGTTAAAAACCTTGGGAACTATTAGACAATAGATTGATATTAGCACATTCAACCATATATCCTAAGAGATGGATCCTTTTGAGCCGTGAAAGAAATTAAAGGGTCTTTAACATAGGAAGACCACTCACAATAAGGTCTCATTAACCAAAAAGCTTTTGAACTTGAAATTAAATTCCAAGAAATTGGTGTCAAAGGACCTCAACAATTTTTGGGATATCATCAATAAGGTGACTACAATGAAGATCATCTTTGATAAGGAGCTACAAGCCTTGATCCTTTGAATATTTGAGAAACTTTGGTTATAACTATCAACAACTCTGCTCTGGATGGTATGCTTTCTTTAAATATGATATAAAAAAAGAGCATGTCCAACGAAGAGATTTAGAAGAACAAAATTATTGTTGATAATATATAGGCTATTGTGGTAGAAAATAGAGCAAGAAGTAAAAGTAGAGGTTTTAAGGGCATCGAAAGTCTTAAAGTATGCCAAAGTCTGGAGATAACAAGGAGACTAGGATGTGTTACTATTGCACCAAACTTGGTCATATAAAAAGGTTCTGCTATAAGTGAAAGATAGATTAAAAGAAGCAAGATAGCCAAAAAGATGGAGATGATAATAACACCATAGTAACAACCTTAAGCACAAATGATGAGGTGTCACTGCTTTACGTAACTAGTGAGTGTCTCCATATTAGTCACTCAGATTCTGAGTGGCTTATTGATAAATAAGCTTCATATCACTATGCTCAAAAGAGGGAATACTTCACTAATTATAGGATTGGTGATTTTGGATGTGTGAAGATGGGAAATCAAAGCTTCATTAACATTGTTAGCATAAGAAACATTCAAGTTTAAATTAACGTTGGGTGTATATTAACCTTGAGAGGTGTATGACACATTCCTAAGTCGTGCTTAATTTTTTTTTACAAATAGTTTGATCAAGAAAGCTATCATCACGTATTTGAGGATGGCAAGTGGAAGCTATATAAAGGAGCACTGACAGTTTCTTATCATGGATTATATTGCACCCTATAGAAGACTTACTTGAAGGTATGTGTTAGAGAATTACATGTAGTTGAAGGGAATAATTCTCTAAGTTTTAGGCACTGAAGATTGAGACATGTTAGTGAGAAGGTAATTAAATTGCTAATTGCTAATTTCTAAATCATTTATAAAGACTACTATTTCTCTCAATCCATATGATAATTGCTAGACCAGAAAGTAATATTAAGTTTTGTTTCATAAAATTTCTATCAGAAAAAGGTTAAGTTGGAGGTAAGGCACTCTAATGTGTGTGGTCCCATAGAAGTGGAGTCCTTGAATGGTAATAAATTCTTTGTTATTTTTACTAATGATTCATACATATAAGACTTGGGTCTTTATCTTGAAAACTAAAAGCCAAGTGTTTGAGACCTTTAGGAGATTTCATGCTATCGTAGAAAAGGGGACAGAGAGAAAGTTGAAATATCTCCAAACTAACAATAGAGGTGAGTACTTCTCTAATAAGTTTGAGGATTATTTTATGAGTCATAGCCTTAAACATAAGAAAATAGAACCTGGTACCCACAAGATAACGATGTTGTTGAAAGGATAATAGAACCGTTGCGGAGAAGGTTTAATGTATGCTTCAGATGTCCAACCTATTGAAGTCCTTTTTGGTTAAGACAATCTTAACTGTAGTATATATGATCAACAAAACTCCTTCAATCTCTTTAGATCATGATATTACTGAGGGAGTATAGAAAGGGAAGGATTTGACTTATATGCATATAAGGGTATTTGAGTGCAAAACTTTTGAGCATGTGTCAAAAGAGCAGAGATCTAAGTTGGATTCAAAGAATACTCATTGTACATTCATTGAATATGGTAAACATGAGTTTGACTATCGGCTCTATGACTTGGAAAAGTAGATTATTATCAAAATCAAGGATATAATCTTCTATGAGAATTATATTAATGCAAATCTTATCAAAGAAGATAAGACTACTAGCAGAAATTTTTTCTTTTGATGATGTAAATCCCACACCTATTCATTTCACCATTGATCAGCCTATAGGTGAGGAAGGTAAAGGACATAAGCTGGCATAGTATGGTGATGATCAAGTGTAATATGATAAAGATGAGCTGCACAAGCCACATTTTGTAGATGATGAAGAAAAGGTCCATGAACAATTATGAGTAGGGGGAGTAACCTGGTCAAGTGTTGAAAGATGTCCAACTTCAAAGGTCAAATAGAATGGAGAAGGCTTTAATGAGATATCCAAGCTCAAAATATCTCTTAGTCACTATTGAAGGGGAGCCAGGTAATTTTCAAGAAGTTCAGTCACTCAAAGACAAAGACTCTTGGCTCAAGGAAATGCAAGAGGAGATGGATGCATTTGAAAAAAAAAATTAGACCTATGAGTTAGTAAAGCTTCCCAAAAACAAGGAAGTGTTGAAGAATATAAAGGTTTTCAAGGTAAGAAAGATGGTGAAAAATAGTAAAGCATAAAGTGAGATTAGTGGTAAGGGGACAAATTTAGAAGAAGAGTCTAGAAGAAGAGTCAATTTCAATGAGATTTTTTTTCCAATGGACAAGATGACATCTATACGCACTATGTTGAATTTTGTTGCTAGTTATCTTGAACTCAAACAATTGGATGTGAAGATTGCCTTCTTATATGGAAACATGGATAAAAGATATACATGGAGTAGCCATAGTGGTTTAGAGTCAAGGGAAAGATGACCTAGTATGCAAATTGATGAAGAGTCTTTATAGGCTCAAACAAGTACCAAAGTAGTGGTATAAGAAGTACGATTCATTTAACACTAGCAATAATTATAAGTGAATGTTAGCTAATACTTGTGTGTACTTCAAAAAATTTCTTGGTGCTAAGTTCATCATCCTTCTCTTGCATGTAGATGATATGCTGATTATGGGATAAGATGTCTGTTGGGTCCCTACTCTGTGTATCGGGCTTGAGTCCCCGACCCCGTGACCGGGCTAGGCCACCCAACTTAATCAGTA
>JAOQMR010000004.1:21157512-21168544 GCA_027563865.1 Erythroxylum pelleterianum
TAATTAAAATTTTTAAAATTATCCCTACCTTTAAAAATTTTGGCCCCCCCTTAATATTCAGGCTGGCTCCGTCCCTGGAAACAATTGATAATAATATTAGAAAACATCAGATAAAAGCATATTCAATATTCACATTAAAGGGGTGTAATTCATCTTGATCTAAAAAAAGTAATTAATCAATAATAATAGAGATATGTTCTATCTGTAAACCTTATTAGAACCAAGTTTTGTTATTTGATTAACTGTTTAAGTAGTTTACTCAGAGCA
This sequence comes from Erythroxylum pelleterianum, assembly GCA_027563865.1. Taxonomy (NCBI): domain Eukaryota; kingdom Viridiplantae; phylum Streptophyta; class Magnoliopsida; order Malpighiales; family Erythroxylaceae; genus Erythroxylum; species Erythroxylum pelleterianum. The sequence continues at coordinate 21,157,780 of JAOQMR010000004.1, forward strand.
CCTAAATAAATTCATAAATACATAAATAAAGTAGCTAAAGGACAATGTCATAATTTGGAGTTCAGATCTTCTGCCCAATATTACTCTGTCTTATTCTGTCTCATGAAATCTCAGCCACTTATTTTGTGGGGCTCACGAGGGACCCATGCGGGTCCCACATAAATAAATAGCTGAGATTTATTGGACACAATAAGACACCATAATATTGGACAAAAAATGTGAACTCTATAATTTGAGCTTGCGGCAAGTAACAGCTTCAGATCACCTGTCCGGCAACCTTGTTTTTACAATATCCATCCATCTAGTAAAGGGGATAAAGAGAAATTGGATGGATGAATGTTACGGCAATAAAGTTGGCACAGAGTTGTTGGCATTGGTGATCTGTTCGTGCAAGTAACTACCTAAAAGGGTGAGCCCTTTTCTTTGTTCTTTTCCCTCGTATCCTCTGTAAGAAAAAACGATAAGTCAAGATTTACCCCCTGTATCTTTTTTTTCTTCTAATAATTTGGATAACTCCAATCTCCTTTCACAAAATTAAATCTAGAATTCGACAAGTCTAATGTTTACTACAGTTCAAAAAGTATACAATTTAACACCTTAAAACATCCATATTTCAGTTTACTAACCCCAGTTCTATTAATTAAAAGGTTCAAAAGGACACCACGAAAAGTTAGTGCTCTTCATGGTCTATTGTTTATAGTATTAATGTAGCTTATTCGTGCGTGATGGGATGGACATGCCTTACCTACCTAATTTAAGAAGCAGCTTCATTACTTTCTTCTCTGGGATGGTTCTGCTTTCCAAGAACTCCTTTTAGGCCTTTGTGGACAATCAAGCACAATATGTATGTGTATTGGGTTAATTTCGGCTTACTCCTTTATAATTGTATTGCTTAAACAACGTTTATAGCTTTAATTTCAATAAAAATATTATTTTTCATTTTAATAATTAGTTGAATAGTTCTTCATGATATTTCATTGTATCATTTTCTAAAATTGTAGATATAATAATACTATGACTAAACATAAGACATAACACAGTAGATAATCATCTCACCGGAAGAAGAGAAAAGAGTAAGGGAAACTTGAGCGGAAGGATGAGATGGTCTATGCATGGAACTGAGTATAGATGGCAAGGAACCATTACGTTGAAGTTTAATAAAAATTAAAGGAAGGGAACATGAACATAAGTGGAGAACAGGGGACTGGAAAATGTTTGCTTAATTAGGTATTTCATATAAATTATCGTGAAGAAAGAGGACATTCTGCAATTGAAATAGGACCAAATGCTCTGTGCAGTGTATCCAGTTCAATAATCAAGGAAGGCAGTGGGTTATGACATACAATGTGATGATACAGGAAAAACCAACTCCTAGAAATTTAATGAAATCAGAACTTTCCTATCAAAAAGGGGAAGAGAAGAAGAAAAAGAAAATGGGGAGGCAGTAATTACCGAGACATATTCATACTTGTTGAATTTTGAATGTAATTTGCCTATCTACATATTCAACAAGGCCAATGTCGTGGATTGATTCATCTTCTGCACTACGATCATCATCAATGGAGATGTTCAAATCCAGTGAGACAAAAGGTCTTGTCTCATCCATGAAAGCACCAGAAACCTTGTCTTCCTTGGATGATCTGTCTGCTTTCTGATTGATAGGTGAACAAGCTCTTGATCGCGAGCTAAAGCTTTCACAACTCAATATGGCGATAGCATCACTAAGACCAACTTCTTCGCCATTGGAACTGACAATTCTTCCACTCTCAATTGCTTTCTTGAAGCCTATTTGGGAGCAGTAATCTGCTTGCTCAACATCTTCCAATAGGAACACCCTATGTGGATTAATTGACACTGCCTCAGCGAATCTCTCGATAAAGCTGCAACTTTGATCATCCCTTGATCTTTTGTTTCTACAATCTTCTCTCAAGTCTGCTCTTGGAGACGAGAAGTTGCTTAAAGGAATTGAGACATAGTTGCTGTGTGAGCCAAAAACAAGTTTAGCCAATTCTTTAGCTATCTTTTCTTTGGCGTCCACGTCCACTCCTTGAAACAATAGCCATGTTTCTTCTTTGGCTTCCTTACTTCTCACCTTTCCCTTTCTTCTCAACATACCGGACCTGCATTGCAAGATCGTGCTCGCTACTTCAGGGATTATATCTCTCTGCCAGGGAACCTTGTTTTCTAGTGCGTTGCATAAGACTTTGAGGTTCTCAGCATTTAGTTCCTTGAATTGGTGGAGTTTCTCCTTCTCGATGACATCAACAGAGGAAGTTGAACTTGGAGCAGATTTAGGATCTAACCCGAAAGGAAGCCGTTTCAAATGATCTTTATGCTCTGGAAAGTACAATCTTAAGCTGGGATCTATCATACTCTCGCTAGTATTGGTGTCTGTGCTGATCCAGAAGTGGGGGTCCCTCCATGATTGCTTGGCTTCAAGCATTGGCCAATCGAGGTGGTTTTGGTGCAAATTGGTGCATTGTTGCTCATACGAGAAGCCAGAAGTACTAGAAGAAGAAGGTGAGACCGAAGCAACTGTGAGGGCTTTCTCGGATGAACTGGGCCGTTGGTGGATTGAACTGCAAATTGAGTTCCACCTGCCGCAGAGATCTTTGATTGAGACACAATCCTAGGAGAGGAAAAGTAAGAAGCATAAGCACTCTATGGCAGTTTATACATTGTTGAAAATTTATAAGTTGGCAATATAGCCGTAAGAGAGTTGTGTAATTGCTTGTTCATAAGCCTTACCTTATCATCGTCAGTGCTATTAAAGTTGTTCTCAACTTGGTATTGCTGAAGCCAGACAGGAAGGGTAGAACTTGTGGAGTCACTTCTGGAAGTACTACTACTCCAGAAGCTACGAGTTTCAATCTCAAACTTCGGCGAACAGTCAGAACAGCAAGTTAGCTGCTTGTCTTCATCATTTTCAAGTATATTCCAGCCAGACCTTTTTTCAGCTTTTCTGCTAGTTGACTGACTTTCCAGGTCACTGATATAGAAGTAGATAAGTTGAAGAATGACGACGATTAGCAACTTCATTGAACTTTCTAATTAACCATCAACTTGATGATGCACATTTGCAAAAGCCACCAAGGAAAATGAAAATAAAATTGGTAGTCTTCTCTCGAACTCTTTTTTTTTTAACGAAAAAAGACTCAAATTAGTCAAGGATCATGCCATTGAGTTAAAGACCTTCTCACACATCTTAGTTTACAATTTCTCTAAAACCATGACTGCATTCTACTTAAGTTCTCTTTGCACCTTTTAAGATAGTAAGAGCACAGTTACATGGTTAGCTTATATTTTACGTAAGATAAAAAAATGAAAGTGTAAAGTGAAAAAGAAAATGAAGACTTTGTTCGGAGTCCTTCAAACTGTTAAACACGTAGATCCTTTTGTCTAATAAAGAAATATATTCGCGTTTCTCGGTGCTGAAGCAACTATTAAATTGGTGCTATAAAAATTGTAAATCAAACATAACCCCCAGTTTACCTGTCTGTGATGAGACTCAAGCTCAGGCTGTCAGCAGGAATGGTAATTTGATGAATACCCCAAAGACTCTCGAGTGATGGATATCGTGATTTACACTTCAAGTATGTTTGGAAGGTGGCAATTCCCATGAGCCAAATTCTTCCATTGTTATCTCCTTCTCTGCAGGCCAATTTTCCAAGCTCCATTATCATGTGCTCCATAGGACAGAAATAAGGGCTTCTTTTGTCACTTGAACTACTAAACCTATACTCAGTAACCCATTTAAGATCTCCTAAATTTAGGACGATGCCCTTGCCCATGTAGTTTCTCACATGTACCGTAAGTTCTTCGAGTTTCTGTTCGACTTCGACCCTAGATAGGTGTCTAAAATAAGATCCTGAAAGTGTTAAGAACTTCACTTCCCTCAAAGCTTCGGGAACATCTCCCTTGAGAATCTTGTCGATCACTCCTTGAACTACACTCTCTATCGCACTAAGACGCTCTCCTACTACTACAATACTTCTTCTTCTCTTTTCCATTAAATTGTCTATAACGTTCCCAATGTCCTCATCTCTAATTGGATCTAAATTCTTTGGTTTAGTCGCCTTAATTCCAGCTAAATTCAAAGAAGGCTGGGATTGATGAGAAAGGTCTATAAAATTGCTTTCTTCTGCTTTGCTAATCACAGAAGATGGAGTACTTTGAGAACACATTTCTGAAGAAACAGCTTGCTCAACGTTGCTTTTCACATGGGTGCTAGAGAAACCAGCTTCTCTCATTACTCTACTAACACTAGGATCATCCAAAATAGATATAATAAGCTGTTCTAAGTCTATCTTCACAGCTAAGAGAGGCTGTTGTTGGTTCTCAATAGAACCACGCCGTTGATGAGCCTGAGCACGCTTAAAAGCTGCAACCAAAGCGTTAGAGATGGAAGGGTATTGAAGATAGTGAGTACCCAAAATGGGACTGGCCGTGGAGGCTGGAAGGCGATTAAGCGCTACGTTGAAACAAAGCTCTAGTGCTTTGCACTGAAGAGGATGGGAGTGTGATTGCAGACAAGCAGTTCTCAGAATGCCTGAGGAAGCTGCGAGCATGGTGTTTGCTACATGGAGAGGAGTGACTTGCGCGTGGCCTCGTCGTCTAGCTAGAGTTTCAGCTTGTTTCACGACACTAGCTGCCTCTGCTGTTAGAGCTTCCTGCACTGTGCCACCTCCTGCTCTCATCTTCTACTCGAATTGATTATTCCGAAAAAGAAGTGAAAAGGAAACTTAAATTGGTCTAAGATGAAGGAAGGAAAACTAGCGCAGATGTTGGTTTCTTAGCTTTGCGGAGGATGAATGAAAGATTGTGATGCAGGAGCTGAGTGGTTTAATTTGACTTTTTAGCCACAAACCCCCATAATCCTCTATCTATCTATTTATATATCTATGTCCAATTATACATGCAAGTAAGGTGATCTTAAGGCAGTTCATGGTCTCGAGACTAAAAATTTTCGTAGTGAAATATATGGGAGAAGACGGGCTATGCTTTTCTTGCAAGTGAGGTAAAATTTTGGGGTGGAAAGTGGAATGCATGTGCTGACAAGCAGGACGAATGCACCAGTATCTAACCCAACTCAGTCTTTGTTCTCTTAATTTTGTAGAAAATATGGTTTTCTATATATATATATTAGTTACATAAATTAAGATTCTAATCTAAAACCATACAACAAAGGCTGACTTTAATAGTAATTTTTTAATCTGACATAGCTAATCTACTACTAAATTAAATGAAAAATTTATAAAGCCTTGTGTGCGCTTTTGTCTTAGAAACTGGGTGGCTACAGTGATTGAGAGGATGAATGTTTTTCACCATCCTCCGGAGAGAATGCGGAATCGGGAACTGTGTACGATTTCTTGATGGACTCGGGGACAAGGAATAAAGTGTTTCCATTTAGATGTCTCTTTATATGCTTACAAATATTACACAAACTTATGCTTTTATCTTTATCGTTATTTTTAACTGATATTTAAGATAATGAATTTTTCAAAAAACTAAAAATTTAAAAATTATAGATTTTTATGACTCCTAAAAGATGTTTACATATTGTGCATTGGATGGAGATCATGAATTCCATCTCACCATCTTGCTTATGCCCGTGTCAGAATCTGACATAAGACAATTATAAAGACATTCAAGAATTTATAATTGTGTGCAAGCCTCCCTCTCTTGAGTTAGCTTTTGAGAGTGAGTTAGACACTTTCTAACATGGTATCAGAACCATCGATGGTTTGAGGCGATACTCAATTATATCTTTTTGCCTAATATGTTCAGTCATGCTCTAATACCATATTAGAACTTTTGCTTATTTAGTTATTCTCTCTTTTTCTTTGCGTATTCCTTTCATGTTTCATCGAATTTTTATTTTTATTGTTAAGAAAGACTACCCGAATTACAAAGAGCAACGCGTAAAGAGAGAGCCTTTTCCTCTTTAAGAAAGGAGGAAAAACAAATTAAAGAAGAGAGTGAGAGGTGTACTGTAAAGCTAAAGAGAGATAAATAAAAGAAAAATTAAATGGAGAGAGAGAGAAGTCAGTAACGCATCAAAGCAAACTAAAGGAGAAAGAGCCTTACAATGAGAGACAAGTAACAAAGGAAAGAAAATCGAAGGTAGAGAGACATCTGGATTAGTATTGAGTAAAGACATAACATAATAATATATTAGTTAATCAATTATCCCACAAACTCTTTAATATTCCTTTATTAAACTATATAAAAGTACAATCACTTGTATATATTACTTAATATTCATATGAGAGAAAATATAAATTATAATTATTTATACATCATAGTTATCATAAATAACAATCAATCATTTCATAGAATATGGGACTTCTCAAAATTTTTAATTTTTAATATATATATATATAATGATTTATTGTTATTTATGATAATTATGATGTATAAATAATTATAATTTTTATTTTCTCTCATATTAATATTAAGTAATATATACAAGTGATTGTATTTATATATAGTTTAATAAAGGAATATTAAAGAGTTTGTGATATATATATATATATATATACACACACACACACACACACACCTCAATTTAATTGAGATAATATTTTTATAAATTAAAATGAAAAATATATGTATTATGCATTATTAATTTAAGGCAATAATACACATTATAATTATTTATATATCATAATTATTATATATAACAATACAAATCCTTTTGTATTATATTTAGTGATTCTTAGAGTGATTATAATTTATAGTACATTTTAATGTTTTTCCTAATATATATAATATTAAAACCCATTATATAAATGAAATAAAGTTATGATAATAATTGATATAATAATTTTAAAATATAAAATGAAATATTCCTTAAAATCAAATATATTTAGATACTACATTTAAAAATATCTATTCGTAAAACTTGAAATATTATATAAAATAAAACAAGATGATACAGCATTTGGATATTATTTTAATTACTGATAAGCTAAATTTGTGGCTATAATAAAATAACTATAACATTTATTACCAATAAGAATTTAGATTGAAAATATCATTTAATCTCCAATTACAAAATGAAAATGACATTGTATTCAGGAAATTGAACAAAGATTTAGTAAGCACAAGTATATTATTTCTTTTTTTACACTTTTCGCTTCTACTAATTTTAAATTATATTAAAAATATGGGTTAATTGTAAAAAAGAATCTCAAACTTTATTCAATTTTGTAAAGGTGACAATAAAATGTTCAAATTTTCAATTTTTTTATTTTAACTTGACCTTAGTCTTTCGGTTAAGTTCATTGACATAACTTGCCTCGTGTCCAAAAACACTGACTATTAATATACGTCAGTTTAAATTAAGAGAAGAAATGTAGATTAAGAAAATGACGTTATTTTCTCACAACAATAAAACGACGTCGTTTGAAGAAAATGAAATCCTTAATTCAGATTCATTCAATACTCACCCCTTTCGTTTTCAGTTATCTGTTTGATATGGTGACATCCTCAGCCTCTGAGTGCTTCAGCCTCATCCTTTCGTTATCTGTTTATGCTAACGACGCCTTCAGCCTCCTAAAGCTCCAACCTATTCTCGCTTAGTACTCACTCCCTTAGTTTTCAATATCTCTATTTTGAGAAAAGGAGAACCAAAACATATATTCAAAAATGTCCTATCAGTGGCACTTTTTACCTTGTAGTGCAATAATATATGTCATCTTCATATATGTGACAATGGTGATCTCAAGGAGTTGGAGCCAAAAGAGAGGTCATATCTTGAGAGCCAAAAGAGAGGTTATAAAATTCTTTCATGCCTAATAAATATAAAAACAAGAAAACCTAATTTTGGACTCTTCTCCTTGTTGTACATCTATCTAGCTTCTTCCTGTCACCTATAATGGATCTTCTCCCACCTTTGTATCTCCATTCTCTTATATCTTTTTTTTTCTAGTGAAACTCTAACATTTAAGTGAACAACTTTACATATGGATTGGGAAAGTAAGGAGAATATAAAAAACGGCTTAGAATGGCAGGTCAGTAGGAGTTCAAAAGAATTTGAAATTATCAAACCAAAAAAAAAGCTAATGTGGAGAGATGTTAACAAAGTTGTGTCTTCACCTAATAGACAAATAGTTACACAACTTTATGTCAAACATGCTGTGACCCCTTTGTTGGGTCCCATATATCTTGATTGTAAGGTGCTGCTTTTTTGGGTATAGCTTAAATTGGTTTTAAAATGACTTTTAATGTGAGTTTTTAAGTTGGAAGTTGGGTGTGTTTGGGCTTTGTGGCAAATATTGTTAATCTGATTGGTTTCTAAGAAAATGAACAAAAATATTGAAAAAGAGAAATAAAGACACAAAAGTGAGAAGAGTAGAAGGAATTAAAAAATTAGTTACACAAAAGTCTTGCCTTGCTTTATATAGACAAGGTTGAAGTCCAGCTAAGTAATCGTAGTAACTAATTAGTAACTAACTAACTCACCTGACAAAACACACAATTACTCTCAATACTCTCCCTTAAGCCGAGAAGGAAAAACATTTTTGATTCCCAGCTTGGACAGTAATTGATGTTGATGCTCAACCCCAATGGGCTTGGTCAAGATATCAGCTAACTGGTTTTTGGAAGATACATAGTAGGGAGAGAGCTGTTGATTCTGAATTTTTTCTCGAATTAAATGGCAGTCTGCCTCAATATGCATCATTTGTTCATGAAAAATGGGATTGGAGGCAATATGAAGAGCTACAGTATTGTCACAGTAAAGAGAAATGGGAGTCAAGCCAGAGACATGAAACTCAATGAGTAGTTGTAAGAGCCATTTGATTTCACAAGACACTTGAGCCATGGCATGATACTTAGTTTCAGCTGATGATCGTGCAATAACATATTGCTTTTATTGAGAGTAATTGTGTGTTTTGTCACGTGAGTGAGTTAGTTACTATGATTGCTGAGCTAGGATTCAGCCTTGTCTATATAAAGCAAGGCAAGACTCATGTGTAACTAATTTTTTAACTCCTTTTACTCTTCTCACTTTCGTGTCTTTATTTCTCTTTTTCAATAGTTTTGTTCATTTTCTTACAAAACAATCAGATTAACATGGTATCAGAGTTTCTCTGAAAATAGGATATGATCTCATTCCTCTTCATCTTTCTTCGAGATCCTATACTCTTCTTTTCTAATTCTACTTTTACTTTCCAAATCTGAATTATTCTTGAGAAATTCTCTTTTGCTCCAATGGCAGAGAGAAGAAACACCTTTGATAACCCTCTCTACTTACATCCTTCTGATAGTTCTGGAATTCCTTTGGTTGCTACTCCATTTGATGGATCAAACTTCAGAGATTGGCAGAAGGCTATGACTAAGGCCTTATATGCCAAGAATAAACTGGTCTTTATTACATGATTATTGCCTCGCAATGAGGAGAATGCCAGTCAATAGGATCAATGTAATGATCTGTTCTGTACATGGATTCTTAGATTAGTCACAAAGATGTTCACAGAACAATTATTGAATATGATTTAGCAGCTAAAATGTGGAATGATCTTCAAGAAAGGTACACTTAGACTAATGGCCCTAAGATCTATGATGTAACTTGTGAATTGATGAACTGTAGACAACTGAATATGTCAATTGCTAAAATGTGGAATGATCTTCAAGAAAGGTACACTTAGACTAATGGCCCTAAGATCTATGATATAACTTGTGAATTGATGAACTGTAGACAACTGAATATGTCAATTGCTAAATACTATAGTAAGTTGAAGGGACTTTGGCAAACACTTAGTAGTTTGAAGACTCAAAATGATTTAGCAGCTAAAATGTGGAATGATCTTCAAGAAAGGTACACTTAGACTAATGGCCCTAAGATCTATGATGTAACTTGTGAATTGATGAACTGTAGACAACTGAATATGTCAATTGCTAAATACTATAGTAATTTGAAGGGACTTTGGCAAACACTTAGTAGTTTGAAGACTCAAAATAAATGCTCATGTAGATTGTGTAGTTGTGGTGTGAACAAATTTCTAAATGATACAAAACAATATGATAAATTGATGAAGTTTTAATAGGACTTAATGATGATTTTAAAGGAATAAGAGGCGACATTCTCATGATGAATCTTTTGCTTAGACTTTCTAAGGTATATGCTTTACTTATTCAAGAAGAGTCACAAAGAGATTTTAGTTTTCATTCAGAGGATCACATCGATAATGATTCTGCTGCACTGCTTAATCAGTTTAAGTTCAATTTTAAGAAAAGCAGTACTGTGTGTGATCATTGTGAAGGCAACCATTCTAGTGAGAAATGTTGGGAAACCTTTGGCTATCCCTCATGGCATATGAAGAGTAAAGACAGACCTTAGAAAATTGGAGTGAGGTATGTGCTAAGGAAAAAAGAAAAAAAGAAGGATATTAAGTTTAACACAATGGCCAATGCAACAGTAGCTGAGCAAAAAATGTCAAGTACCTCTAATCATGAGCTAACTAATTTCTAGAGTCTGCAAGATCAATTGTTCTCTCTTCTAAATCAGTACATCTCTCCAAACTCCTAGTCAATAGACTCATCTTTACCTGTAGTCAATTTTGTAGGTAATCCTTCTTGCTTTGCTGTTAGTAGTGTGTCCTAGGCCAATGAACATTTGTGATTCATGTATTAACATTATGATTTGTTAATAATATATTATGAAGTATTTCTTTCGTATATGCATGTATTTCGTTTATGTAATGTGATTTACATTCCATGAATGGTATTAGACTTATGTCATCAAGTATGTGACTTGATA
>JAOQMR010000004.1:21168644-21185038 GCA_027563865.1 Erythroxylum pelleterianum
AGATCGAGGATTGAGCAAAGGCATTACTCCGAAAGATTGACTCTTTTTGTGTTTTGAACAAACTTTTGTAAATCATTTCTTTAAGAGGCATTTTGAGAACATTGTGTTTTTGTAACTTGTATATTTTGAACATGATTGTAAAAAGAGCTTGAAATGCCTATTAAAGCATTGTAAAACACTTATGTTGATGGAAATTGAGTATTTATGAAGTATGATTGTTCATGACATTTCAAGTTTCGTATTATCATGTTTAGGACCTATACGAGGTTAGGAATGTCTATAATGTTGGTTACGTTTGGTCAGAAAAAAAAGGAGTTGAATGAATGTCTAGAATTGGTCTTTTTGATGTATTGAGAAGAGATGGGATTTAAGGAATGAATGAGTGGGAGTTGGTATTTGTTTGATTAAGAGTGTTTTTGGTATTTGAAAGGGAAGAATTGAATAAAATAGAAGGTACTTATGTTGATTGGATGGGTTTGGTCAAGTCTAAAGTTTAAGAGCCTCGGGTGTAACAATACTCCTTTAGCCCTTCATGTCCGTTGGACGGACACACATGTCCGTTTAACGGACACATTCGGGTTAAATTGGCAACAAGTCTCAAGCCATGTCCGTTTAATGGACAGTGATGTCCGTTTAACGGACACATTCTGTTCAAAATAGACACTTTCGCAAAGCCATGTCCGTTTAACGGACAGAGGTGTCCATTTAACGGACACATTCGGGAGGAATAGTGCTTCTGAGTACCTTCATGTCCGTTTGACGGACAGGCTCTGGAATTACTGTTCATTTTGGTTTTTAGTGAGAGAAATTTAGGTTTTAAAATTTTCAAGAGGGCTATAATTTTAAATGTTTTCCTTCTAATGATAATAAAACGGGTTCAATCCGACATCTAAGTTAAAATTAAGTCTAAGATCAAGGTTTATGTCTCAATCCGTTGGGCTCCGGAATCGGGGCCCGATATAATCTATTAGGCATTGAATAAATATATGTGGATATATTTATTGGGCTAGACTGAATTAAGTTTTCGGGCTTCTATTATATGAGATATAATGGGCCGAATCTTATTGGGCCTTTAATGGGATTAGGGTTTCTCTATAAATAGAGAAACTTAGGTCTTATTAGGGTTAAAAAAATCCCTAGCCGCCATCCGAGAGGAAGATCATGCGGCGTTCGGAAAGTGTTTCGGGACGTGCTAGCACACTACAGCCGCAACCCGGATCGTGCATACTCGTGTGGATACCGGTAGAGGGCATTCGCGATTTGCAGTGTCTTGGAATCCGAAAAGAAGCAACCTACCCACGCAAATAAGGTATTTTCGTTAATCCATCGTGTTTTCGATCCAACAAATAAGGTATTGTGAATACTCGGACCGTACGCGATCCAACATTTGCTGCTTCACTGAATGCTAAGACCTAGATTTTGGATACAGGCGCTACTCATAATGTAACTCATGATTACTCAACTTTGCACAATCCTATATCTCTGTAAAACAATGTAGAAATCACATTACCTGATGGCAAAGTAGCTAGAATTCTTGCTACTGGCATTCATCTTCCTACTGGACTAATTTTAAAGAATGTGCTTTGTGTTCCTAGTTTCATGTTCAATTTACTGTCAATCAGTAAGTTGTTTAAAGACCAGAACTTACTAATTGTTGTTCTATTTAGGACTCACTGACTGCAAAGGAGCACTACAAGAAATTAAAAGCAATAATATTTGTCACTATTATTAATAGTGTCCAACATTTGAAGTCGTCACCTCCTGTCACAAATACCTCCGTCATTAATGAAATAGTGACTAATTTAAAAAATGGTCACAATTATGCAACACTTTTGTGACACAAATATTGACACTAAAACTTGTGAAATGTGTGACAAAACTATAAGGTCACAATAACTTTACATATTTATGACAAGTTTATCGTCACAAATAATATAAAGTAATGACAAATTAAGTCGTAACAGTACTTCATTTTATTGTGGCAAAATTGCCGACACTAAAACCTATCAAATGTGCGACGACACTATTAGTCACAATAACTGTACTAATTTATGATAAGTTTGTTGATACAAATAATATAAAGTAGTGACGAATAAAGTTGTAACAATACTTCATATTGTGACAAAAGTGCCGATACTAAAATCTATGAAATGTGTGACAACACTATATGGTCACAACAACTTTGCATATTTATGACAATTTTTTTGTCACAAATAATATAAAATAGTGACGAATGAAGTTGTAATAGTTCTTCATTTTATTGTTACAACATTATCGCTACTAAAATAATTATAAATAGTGACAAAATATTTGTCACTAATAATTTTTTTATCAGTGTCCATTACTTCTTGATCACTAATATTTTAATAAAAAAGTGTCAACATCATTTCATCACAAAAATAAAAATTGGTTCTTATAAAAAGTATTATCACTAATGTGTTTACTATTATTACAAATAAAACTATCAATTCATCAACGGAATTACATTATCTATAAAAGAAATTTGCATTAGTGGCGATATTGTCTAAAAGATTTCGTCACAACTATGAAAGTTATATGTTACAATAATGTTGTCACTAAATAAAGAATATATGTTACAATAAATTTATCACTAATGCCTTATCATATACATCTTATATGTGTAACAAATCTTCACTAGAAAATCCAATGACTGAAGAGGCTGAGTAGGCATCAATGTATCTTTTTACCTATAACAGAAAATTGTGAAATGACAGAAGGTAATGAAAAGAAGACTGACAGAGATAAACACTTACCAATACACTATCAAAGCTAGATACTATAATTAAAAATCCAATGTGCATATTTTGCTAATGCATATTTTGCATGCATCTCCTAGAATCCTTTATAGAACAAAACGACAAACCAGTATGAGAAATACTAATGATAAAGAAGAAACAATGACACACTGTGAGGGACCTGTAGTCAAAACAATATAAAGGTCACAGGAATTTCCTTAACTTCTAAACACTTCCACATGATTTTCTTATATACCCTATCATAAGCCTTCTTTAAGTTAACAAAGACTATGTGTAGGTTATGTTGTCTTTTCCATTAATCTTCTAAAGAGATCTATAACTTCTACCGTGGATCTTATTGGTTTAAAACCAAACTTTCATGACATGTAATTCTTTATTTTAGTAAAATATAATAATTTTCATTGATAATTTTCAATAAATATTATAAGAGATTAAAAATAAATTTATTTCATATATTTATATATAATAAATAAATAACATTTAAGTTTTATATAATATGTAATTATTATATATTAACAACCATATAAAATTTGATTTTATTTGAAAGAAAAATATAAACGAAAAATAGGAAATGAAAACTAAAAAAAAATGAAACCAAACAAATCCATGAAATCACCCTATATTTTTTCCCTTTTTTTTAAAAAAATATTTTTCTTATAGAAGGCTTCAACTCTCGGATTACACTCTGAAAAGCACTCTTAATCTCACATGTTTTCATACACTAAACTTTATACACAAAAAATTAATACAGCATTTGAGCAAGAACAACTAATGGTCTGTCTTATTGCTACAACAAGCGATCTCAATACGTTAAGAAAAATCGAGGATAAAGGCATCTCTTAAAATTAGATAACTTCATTGTAACACAATTAGGCTGCCACTTTCCATTTTTTTCTTTGTTGTTAAGTGGAAAAGTAGAAAATAAATCTCCTATCCTAGTAATTATTAATATTTGAACCTCATAAATGAGAAGATAATTTTACCATTCTGCCATTATTTTAAACTCCTTATGCTGAGTCTTATCATAAATGAGATGATACTTTTACCAATCTGCCATTATTTTAAACTCCTTATGCTGAGTCTTATCACTTTACCAGTCAACTGCAACGTTACATAACAATGTGTATGTAAAAGAAAGTTTTCAAGCCTCTGCGTGAAGAATAAGTGATTACATGCTCTTCTTTGGACACCATATCCAACGTTTATGCTACGGATTATAAGATGTAGCCCTCAACTCTTTTAATTATTCTTAATTAGTTCTTTAGCATTGAACACAACTGTAAAATTACATTTCTAATCGGCCCACCCTTAATTTTCGCTGCTTGAAGGTCATTTGTCTGAATAGTTATTAGAAATTTTACACATTAAAATGCAAGGCATGACCACCAAAAAGAAAAAAAGAGTTAAAATGTAAGCCAATGTCGACCTTGCATTATACTGTGATGGTGATCAATGTTAGATCAACAAGTCTTATTCCCTAGATAGCATGTCTTTTCATAGAAAGGAGAGCTGCATCTGCTGACTAGTTACCTTATTATCTGTGTTCAAAAGCTAGTAAACAAAACCCAAGAAAGCAAAATTTTCCTGATTTAATGAAAAAAAACAGCACATTTTTCCTTACACGGCAAACAAGATATCTCCCTGTCTTTCTTCGATCATCTTCCTCTTTCATACAATAACAGGGCTTAATGCTAAGGCTTTCACTATATTCATTTTCTCGTTGAAGCAAAAGTACGTCTCAAGAAAAGTAAGATTAATAGCAGATATTTTTGGGCAGCAAGAACAAGAAGGACGTAGTAACGTTTCACATGCCATGACATAACATTGGATGAAGCAACAAACGTATTTTCCACCATCGATCGTCGGGAATGCAGATTTTCCCACTTCTTGTTTGCATCATTGCATCAGTCCTTTTTCTTTTCTATTCTCTCATCTAAATACTTCTTATTATCATTCCTGTCTAATGTTATATTTTCTCGGTCGTTTCTTTCCTGACGATCATTGTTTGGACTCAGTTCATCAACAGCCAAGTTGGGTGATCTTTGGTACATGAAATTAGTACAGCTTCTATGTAATCAAATTAAAATGGTTGATTCCAACTGAGAATGAAAAATTATATACTTTTGAACATTCACAAAAATGGCTTCCCACTACCTTATATGAGTTCTACCTTTTAAAGTAAGAGTGATATATATATGTATATATAGTGGGAATGCTTGCTGACGACAATCCAAAATGATACATCAAACTGTTCTCTCTTTCTTCCATAGTGAGTTCTCAGTCAAAAAGGTTGTCTTCGATTAGTCTATAAAGGCCTAAAAGGTGAACCAAACCATTTTGAACACCGAAGAATTCAGCGATCCTACAAAAGGAGCGTTTGAATGAAACATACTATGGAATATTTGTAGTTGCTTGGAACACACCCCAACCTGTGGGGTACTCTCTCATCATTGACGGTTAAATTTAATCACTAGGTTTTTAAAGACTATATTTAATTTTCACTACAACAAAATTAGTAATTAGCGATAACAAATTACCAACGGAAACCAAATTGTAGTAAATTACTGACATAAAATTATTTTCCGTTGGTAACATTGTTGAGAAAATTTTCATTTTGCGATGCGAAAAAATCTGTCGGTAAATGTGAAGGGAAAGTATCTCGACAAATTTTTGACGGAATATAGCGACGTAGAAAATTCCTGTCAAAAAAGAAGGCGGGAATGATTGGCTTAATAAATAAATTTTGGATTTACCGATAGAATACAGTTTCGTCAATAAATTTTAGAGGTAAATGTCATCATTTCCTTTGGCTTCAACGTTTTTAATAAAACGAAAACGAAGCCATTTGATTTAGTACCAAACGACGTAGTTTTCCTACACATTTAACCTACCCGAAGTCCCCCCTCCCTCTCCCCTGCGTTTTGTTTTCGTTGTTTTCCTCTCTCCCATTTGTCTGTCGTCGATTCTTCTTCTCCTCGCCAGCGTTTGTGTGCCTTTGTCTTCTCTAGTCATTGTACTTGTGCCCTTCGATGAATGTAAGTCATTCAACATTTGTTCTCTGTGATTTTTTGTATACATAGTGTTGGTATATATGTTTGAAAGTTGCACAAACCTAGGAGTTTTTGGGGTGCTTTTGCATTTGTTTCGATTGTCTGTGGCGTATTTGTCTTTGCAATGTTTTGGAAAACATTGAACAAGGAAAAAGACATGATTTGCTTAGGTTTTTTTGGGATGAAGCTGTCATGTCTTTGAAGTATTCGACGAAAGTTCTGAGCAGTCTATTTAATGGTTTTCTCCTTGTTTTAAATGTCTAAATATCCTGTGAATCATGTACAATGTAAATAAATAATCTCTAGTTAATATGTAAATTTTGTTGATATTATATTATATAAGAGAAATATTACTTATACCAATGGTGTGAATGATGCTCTGAAATCTAAATAATTAAAGAAAAATGACTTTGATATATATGAAAATGGATCAGATTTAGGTTTGGTCATCAATAGATGTAAGAGCAAGGAAAATGATACTAAAAATAAGAGGAAGTCACTTTCCAAATCAATGGATAATTGTTTGATGCTTTAACTATAAAAAGAATAGGAACTTTAAAAGGGACTATCTATTACCGGAGAAGGAAAACCAGAAAATGGAGATAAACAAAAAAATGAGTATTATTGTAATACAAGTGAATTTTGATGAAGAGGATGGAAGAGACAATAATCATTTGACAGCTAGTAATTTTGATTGTGCAAATTAGTGTGTGATAGATAATGGCACATCTTGTTATATGAGCTTTAATAAGGATTAGTTCTATCCTTTCAAACAATGGAATAGTACTATTTTATTGGATGATTGATCGCGGCTGTATCGTTCGATTAATTTAATCAACCTTGGAAACCGGTCAAAATAAAATATTTCCAAGATTGCAGCAAGCTGAACCTCGAGTCGTCTCTCTCGAAGGAACCGTTATGAAATTGATTAAAAAGTCTAACCTAGAGTTTGAATCATGCAATTAAAGCAATTAAAAAGGGGTTTTGGTTGAATGATTAAAATTAAATTAAAGCAAAGCAAAACATAAAAGAATATTTTTGGGATTTTTGGAAAATTAAACAATTTGAGATAATTCTGAATAAAAACAATTAACTAAAGCTCTCTTGAAAATGCGGCTCGGGTTATCATTGTTCAAAATAATTTTCGGGGATGGAATCTACTGAGTTTCGAAAGATCAACCTTAAAACTATTTAAGTCCAAGAATTCAATTAATCAACTCGATTAATTAACCCTTGTTAAAAACCTCAGTGCGAAAAATTGGATAAGTAATTGCAATCAGTCAACCGAATAAAAACACATCCAACTTAACCAAACACAACTAGGCAGATTAAGTAGGTTTATGCAAAATCCGAATGACATACATGAACCTCATGTATTAAGCACTAAAATTCTACAAAATACCAGATCCAAATCTCAACACATTGATCAACACACGGAATAAACTATTACCCATGCTAATCTAGCTATACCAATGCATTCTCCAACTTGGAGCTATACAGAAATATAACTAAACTTCAGAACAATGGTGATTACCCCTGTGAAGCTCTCGGTGAACTCAAACCATAGCTACATCTTCAAGAGATCGGACGCCTAGCCACGCATTACGCCGGAGGACTCCATCACTGCTGGAAGATCAACTCGGCTCATGAGTTAAACGACGAACGGAGAGAATATAGGCGACGAACGATGGAAGAGATGAAGGAGATGAGGGTGGACGTCGTCTGGTGGCGCCGAATCTGCGAAAACAAAACAAATAAAAACCTATCAGAAACGAAGAAGACGAAGAACTCAAGTGTGTGGCCTCCCCTGAGTTAACCTAAAATAGTAATATTTATAAGCGTAAGGTCGGGCCGGGTTGCACAGTGAGACAAAATTTCTATTTTTGGGTCGGGTATCCGTTTGTTCGTCGCGACGAGTTAAGTGAATGTTCGTCGCGACGTCTTGAATGTGTCATTCGTCGCGACTAAGTAATTAAATCGGAAATTCATTCGTCGTGACGTATGAAGACGCTGGTTCGTCCCGACGACTGGAAAGACGTCTCACGACTTGTTGACTTCTGGACGGTTGACTCTTTTGTTCCTGCATAATAACACACTTGCAATATCAATTGTCCTCATGAAAATTATAGAAAAATTAACATCAAAGCATGACAAAGTACTGGCATATTACAAATTGTGAAAGCTCGATGCAGGGAACCAATTAAAGCACAAAAAGCATCAGTTTGGAGTCAACAAGTGCATAAACAGCTATGAAAGTGAGGCCAATTGACAGTATAAACTTGGGCTCAATCAATGATAACGGAGAGTATTTGATTAAAGGTAGTGATTTAGTATAATTCCAAATGTATGATGGGATTCACTAGAAGAAATTTGTGGTTTACCGACGACAAACGGAAGAATTCCAATGGTAATAATAATCATCGACAGAATATTACGACGGACAAAGGCGTCATTAATATAGCCATAGGTAATTTTTAACGATGGAATTTTATGTGTTTTTCTGTCAGTAAAATATACCGACGAACAGACGTAATCGTCGAAAAATTGTACCGACGGATGATTTTTTCGTCGGTAAACCGTAGTTAAGATAATCTCAAAGGTTTCAATATTACTGACGGAAGAAGAACGGTCGGTAAATATCGAACAATTTACCGACGATTTAAGGTATTCTGTTGATAAATATAGTGCTTTTTGCAATGGTCTTATATATTCCATCAGTAATTGAAAGTAAGAAATTTTTTTAAAAAATCCCGACGTTAAATTTTATTTCATGATCTTATGATAATGCATAATTTCAACAGTTAAATATATAAATTTATTAGTTTATATATTTAATTTGTTTAAACAGAAAGTTGATTGATGATATAAAGTTAAAATTATCTTAATTGATAATAAAAACATTACAGTGTACATAATAAGTCTTTGTAATTGAAAGCAAATGACTACAACAATCCTAATGTCCTGGTGGTCGCAGGTGCTCTGAGGTGCTACCCCTCTCCTTCAACTCTTCCATCTCCTGTCTCAGCTGAGTGACCTGCTCCATCAATGTCTGCATTGTGATCTGAAGCTCAGTGACTTTATTGGCTTGTGTTGGTCTAGTAGACACTGCTGTACTAGACATGGAGGATTGGGAATAACATGCGTTTGCAAATGAACCTAGCCTGAATATCCTTCCATGATGGTTCCTACCACCTACAACATCAAGATACGTCTGAGTCTCATCAACAGGTTGTTCCTCCTGAGACTGTCGTTGAATGGTTTGTTGTATTTTGTCCTATTAGGAAGCAATGTTTACATTAGTAAGGGATTATTATCAAGAAATAATAATAATGCATTAATTTCACATACATTCAGTTCTCTACATCGGTTATTGACGAACGTCACACTGTCATGCTTCTTCGTATGAGTCTGCAAAAATAGCTGAGTAGGTGTAGGCCTTATGCCCATAGACTTTTCCTACATATTTAACCTAAATTGTTAGATGTGAACTATGTTTTATAAAAATTTCAGCAAAGTTTCCTTTATTTTTACGATATTTCCCCCCATGTTGAACAAATAAAATCATTCAACACAGTCATATATGGCATCAGACATTTATACCATTATCATTATCTATAATACAGTAAAGTAAAACATTTACAATATAAGTGTCAAGTTTGAATACTTACAAGTCTCTGTGCATATTCATGGTGGGTTATTGATCCTCCCGTATGTACGGGAAGACTCTCTCCTCCCTAGCCTCCACGTCTATTGGTGGAGTTACGCCCTATGATGGATATTGCCTCAGGTGATGTCCAACACTCCTGCCAACAACTCCATATTTGCTCTGAAATATAAGACGGTCATACACCAGCCTTGTGTATCTCACTAATAAAATCGTGATAACGTGTACAAGCTTGCCTCTCCCATACTTTATGTATGATGGCATCAAAACTAGAATCCCAGAAAAATTCTTTCTGAAATAGGAAGAAAATTTTTTTAACTACTATAATGTAATAATATTTATCTAATTAGTGTATATAAATCAATTTAAAAAGAAAATAATTCCTTATTGTACCTCAAACTTTTGAAAGTAAAATCCCTTTATGGCCTGAGAGATATTCTTCCACACATAACCCTCAGGATCAATCCTTTCCTTAAATTTAGAAGTCATATTTCTGGAATACAGTTCAGACAAAACCAACTTATATAAGAAGTACTTTTATAAAATGAAAAAACTGATAAACCTATAACTTAATTAAAAATAAATAGTGATTAATGTGATTTCACTTATAGATTATTGACAATTGTTATGTACTTTCTTCCATTAGGTCCCTCAGCTCCAGGCTGGTGGACGTCTCCTCCATCCGATAAAGCGGTATTGTATGATATATGAGTTAGAGATGAGGATGGTGTAGCATGACGAGTAGTAGGTGATGCCTCATCTGCAACTGTAGGCCTAAAGGGGGAGGAGGTGAGTCAGTGCGAGATGTAGACTATAAAGATCTAACTTCACAGTAAGTACCTCCGAACATGTCTCTAAACCTGGGCCGCATTACCTCACGTTGTCTCTTTGGTCCCATATTTTTACCTGAAATTCATTGTTTATCGAATTTTCTATAAATATAAGAATTTGAATTCAATACTTTACATAATATATGGAAAAGGAAACAAGGCGATTTGTTGAATATCATATTCGAGTACAAACGATGAAAATGAAGGTTAACAATTGTTAAAGTCGTAGAATAAGAACAATAACAACCCACATTCAATAAGACCTGACCTCTAACTAGTAGGGAGGTTGTTTGACAAATTCTTATAGATACAACATTAAATCAACTTTAAAGCTGAGTTTAGTGTATTGCATCAATAAATCACAATGATATAATTATTTTGTTTAATTCCATGTGACATGGGAGTCAGTAAAGGTAAATGAGTCCCCAATGTCTGGATTCCCGAGAAGGGTCCTAGCATGTTCAAACGCACCAATTGAAACATTGATACTTCTTCCCTCAGGTGTAGGCTTTTGAACACCTTCTTGCAACAACGTTTCCGCTATAGCTAAACTTGTAGAGGATACAGTGAATGAGTTGCCACTTTTAGTATGGAAGACTTAACTCTCCAGATGAACTACTAGGGGGAACAAATTTACCTAGAACACAATAAATATAGAACTTTCATAATGTCATATTAGAAAATCATTAAACGAACCAAAATTGGATATTAATATATACATGAATGTCTAGACGAGGTTTGTGGAATTGACAAATTTTCCAAAAGAACTGATCTCCTTAGTCCTTTATAGACCGTTGTGCCATCACTCTTGCCTCTATAGGCGTACATGTCATCTTCGAGATTCAAGGAAGCTTAAAACAATATATAGTATAGACCATCAAATGTGAGTATATATAATAACTTCATCAAAGGAAATGAGATGTACATAATAAGGAAAGATACGTTGTCCATATCATACTAAACACCTTGAAGTAGAAGATCAACCATGGAAGGAAAACGATCCTTAGTGTGTGAAGTAGCGATTTTTCCTGCATTATTTATTCCTTAGGTTGGGACAATTTTGCCACATTCCTCCCAACGGAAGGAATTACTACCATCGGGAACTAGTCACCATGTCGACATTCCTTGAATAAGATTTTGAATGAAATACTTTACATAATAAACTAAAAAGGAAATAATTAATTTATTGATTAAAATATTCAATTACAAACACAAATTAATCACTATCATAACTTAATTGTAAATTACAATCATCTTCTTCTTCGAAAGAATAAGAATCAAACTCCGGCTCCTCTTCAGATCTTTGACCCTCGTCATCCTCTTCAGATAAAATTTCAACATATTCGTTAGATGGATCATTCAAAGGTTCATTATCATCATATGTGACCGATGCATTTATAAAAGTGACATCTTCCTGAAATGCTTCACTTTCAATTCTTTGCTCTCCTTTTCCATGTGATTCAAAAACACCTCTAGGTTTAACTTTACAAACCGCCAACCAATTTTTCTTATCTCGTTGTAAGCTTAGAAAAGGGACATAACACACATGTTTCACTTGCATTGCCAACACGAAAGGTTCAAATTGTCTCAATCTTCTTCGGTAGTTGATTTCAACTAGATTGTATTGGCTATACACTTTTGTTCCAACATTTGGAGTGGGGTCATCCCATTCACATTTAAATATCACACATCGCTTAATTGGCAATGCAGGGTACTCAACTTCAAGTATTTCAATAATTTTACTATAGTAATCCATCAATTCTTCCTGTATGGAAACTCCACTGTTTATTGTTGCCATGTTATGACCATGATATTCTGGATGGTATTTGTATCCATTCACGAAATACACCGGATACGATTTAATAGTTTACAGAGGTCCTTTGGAAGATAAAAAATGAACTTGTTCTCTATTGGATTTTCTAAGGCCTACATAAAAGAAATTATCATATCAAAGAGTATAATGTCATGAGAACACTTAGATATGGTATTGAACGATAAGAATATTTGTAAGGGAAAACTTACATATCTCTTGAACCATCGAGGAAAGTGTCTTCCAACATCTTTATTTATATCATCCTGTGTGTTGTCCGGCAGTATCTCGCATAACAATGCCTTGTATAATCTAAGTACATTATTATGTATTTTAGTTATGAACAACACAGAATTTTAAAGGAAGAAATAATCATGTTCAACTTACTACACGAAAGGTAGAACCTCTTGACAGTTCAATAAAATGTAACCATGTGTAGCCTCAATTTCTTCCTCTGTTAACATTCTTCTTGTTGCACATCCATATGTTAGTCCGGGATATGTGAAAATGGACAAGATACCATTAGCATCACTCGTTCCTCCCCCATCGTCATTATAAGAAACTTTTCTTTCTCTTATGTGAAGATGCGGCTCAAAATAATGTCCACAAAATGTACTAGCTTCCTCCACTAAATAAGCATTACATATCGAACCTTCAACTCTGGCCTTGTTTTTGACATTTTTTTCAAGTGATGCAAATACCTATATTAGAGAAAATGGTTATTACAATTTTGTAGTTAAAACATGTTAATATGGTTATTGTAATAACATTTGTCAAGTTACCTCTCAAATAGATACATCCATCGATATTGAACTGGACCGACTAGTTTTTTATTGTGTGCTAAATGTACAGGTAGATGCTCTATACAGTAAAAGAAGCATGGAGAAAAAATCCCTTCTAACTTGCACAAAATTACTGGAATTTCCTTCTATAGTTTTTCCATTTAATCCAACTTGATTTCAGATTATGTTAAACTTTTGAAAAACAAACTTAATTCTATTATTACTTCCCAAACCTTAATCCGTAGCAACTCCCGAAATGTAATTGGAATTAACCTTTGCATAAACACATGACAATCATGACTTTTCATCCCAAATAATTTGTACTTCCTCAGGTCCACACACCTAGCCAAGTTTGAAACAAAACCATCAAGAAACTTTAGACTTTTCAATCATTCACACAAAAACTCCTTTTGTTTTTTTGTCCAAAGTGTAACATGCTTTCAGATATTTACCGGTGCAAAGATTTTTTTATAACTCATTCCTTCTACAAAAAAGTTACAAATCAACTCGTGATTTTGCATTGTCTTTTGTCCTCCCTTCAATGTTCTTAATGGTATTGAACAAATTGTTAAAAATATTTTTCTCAATATGCATCACATCTAGATTATGACGTATCAAATTAGTTTTCCAATATGGCAAATTCCAAAAGATGCTTCGTTTTCTCCAACCAAAATTTTGACTAATGCTTGTATTTACTTCATCGGCTTCAAATTCTGTTACTTTCAGCAAGCTTAATTCCTCAATCTCTTATAAAATCTTTTCACCAGCTTTGAGAGGAGGAGAAGGTGTTTTTACCATCCTATTCTTAATGAACTTTTGTTTATTGCATCTAAATGGATGATATGGAGGAAGAAATTTCCTATGATTGTCAAACCAACATATTTTGCCTCCGTTTGGAAGATAAAATGCATCAAAATCATTGTCATAATAAGGATAAGCCAATTTTTCAGTTGTGCTCCATGCAGATAACATGGAAAATGCATGTCCACATCAAAGCCTCTCTCAACACAAAATTCTATTTCAGAGGGACATCATATATTTGAACACCATATTCCCAAAGATGTTGCAATTCAGATGGTTGTAAGAACATCAATTTTATGCTTCGGATTTATAGGCCTTGGCACAATCACTATCAAGAACATAAATGCCTCTTTTATACACATCTAAGGAGGCAAATTATAAGGAGTAATTATGATTGGCCATGATGAATATTGCTGGTCAGATTGACCAAAAGGTTGGAATCCATCCGTCGACAATCCCATCCTAACATTTCAACATTCAACTATAAACTCAAGATGGGTGTCAGTGAAATGTTTTCATGCCAGTGCATCTGATGGATGACTCATTACTCCATCTTCCTGTTCATATTCAGCATGCTATCTTATGTGAGATGCAGTAACATCAAAAGCATATAGTCTTTGAAGTCTCGAAGTTAGCGGGAAATAATACATCTGCTTATATGGTACTAATTTCTGTTTCATAAAATGCTTTCTAAGCTTAAACCTAGATTGACCACAAAATTTGCATTCTTATAATTCGAAATCATCTCCCCAATACAACATACATCCCAATTTGCAACAATCAATCTTTTCAATAGGTAAACCAAGGCCCCTAATAAGTTTCTTCATATTGTAAAAACTATCAACCATTGTATGATCAGAAGGCAATGATTCATTATACCATTCAAGAATTTTATCAAAACTACAGTCCGAAATATGCCCTTCAGACTTTATGTTCAATATTCAAGCAATTGAAGACAATTGGGTCATTGTCTCACAATTTGGCCACAATTTGCGATTAACTGACTGTAGTAAGTCAAAAACATATTTTTCTTGTGGGTTAGGTTCTTCTTCAAGATTTTCCATATTTTCCTCAAAGGTATTACCGATTCCATCATAAACCATTCGCATGTATGAATTTTCAGTTCCATCCACATAATTTGTTCTAAATCCAATCCCCCATTCAAACTCATTTAATTTGACAGACGATTGTGCTTCATTACCCCTTAAGGTGCTAGAAATCAACGGTTCACATGTCGTGTCCACTCAAAATAATTGGGGACAAACCCTTTTCTCAGCAAATGCCCATTAACTTCATCAATAGGAAGGAAATATTTGTGTTTTCACTTTTTTATATGGACATCTGATCTTTGACCCATCCATATATGCAGGTTGAGAACATACATAATGAATAATCAACTCCCTCAACAAATTTAGGATTAATGTAACCATCAGGTGTTAATCGTCTATACATCCAAGATCTATCCTGGAAACTCATGTCTGAAAAACTATTAATTTAAAACAGCGATTTCATAGTTAGTATCATTCATGTTCACCAAATATTACAAAACATTTGAGATAAGAGTTGCGAATCAAGTCAAGACAATAAGTTCTCGTTCTAACTCCTAGGCTCCTCGTATTTTTCACCGATAAGTTTCACAAGAGCTCCATCACACTATATGGGTTAAGGTTTATGGGTTGAGATCTAAAATATTTGTAAACTTAAGATCGAACATAGATGTTTGTAATCATATATGTTAGAAGATAATTATTATTAAAACTCCTATATTAAATATGTGCTAGTGCCAAATATAATAAGTATTCATAAAAATATGAATATTTATTTTAATAAATTTTTTAAAAACAAGCCAATTTAAAAAAGATATGCGTAAAAATTTACACATGAAAAGTAAAGAGAAGCTATCATTTACATCAATGAAATAACTTAGATGTCATATCATTATATTGGAACAATAATATAAGTCAAACTCATCCTATATTAATTCAATGATAAATTAAAGCTCATAACACAAACAAGTTTCACATCGTGCAGACCATTTCAATTAAAATTGCAGGAAGTTCAGATGGGAAGTTCAAACCGCAAGCAAATACCCAAATTAAACCAGGTTCATCAAAACGTAGTAAAAAACGAAATCACTTACCTCAACTAACACGCAGAAGGATCTTCCTGAAGTACGTGAAGGAAGATGATGATGACGGAACTAGAATGAGAAATATAGAAACTGCTGGACCCCGTTCCCGAAGCCCAACTATCCAAAACGGAGTCGAAAACGAAGACCGTTGGGCCCGAGGCCCGACCCCCAAGGTTGAACCCGGGGTGACCCGTCGGAACTGACGAAAGAGATAATTTGCGGAAGCATACTTATCTCACTCAAACATACATTCGCTTGCAACATATCTATCAAACTAAGCACGGTTATCCAAAATGCCATTAGAATAACAAAATATTCAGTAACTTTGTTAACTTATTGTCATACAATCCATGCTGAAAACAAAATACATCAGGATGCTCAAATATGAGATGCTCAATGAACTATGCAAAACAGTACTAACTTAGGTACAAAAGTCTCTAACTATTGAGGAGCGCTCGATGCCTTGTAAGGGTCAACCGTCGTCTTGTGTTGCACCTGAGGAGGGAAATAATGGGATGAGCTACACAGCTCAGTGGCTAATATATTTAT
>JAOQMR010000004.1:21249559-21259645 GCA_027563865.1 Erythroxylum pelleterianum
AGAGAAGACAATGTCATGTGCTAGCAATTGAGGTTCCAAGAAAATAGCATGACAACAAGGTGTTCACCATTTCTTGGAGTACTGGCTTTAAGGAAATATCACACCAACGTACATGCTATGCATAGAAAAAAGATCCCAATATGGGCTCATCCCAAAGTTTGGATAAACATGAGTCCAGATTTTCTGTCCAATATTATGGTGTCTTATTGTGTCCAATAAATCTCAGTCATTTATTTATGTGGGTTCCGCGTGAGTCCTGCAAAATAAATGCCTAAGATTCTATGAAACAGAATAAGAAAGAATAATATTAGGCAGAGGATCTTGTATCGATAAACATCCACTCCTCCTTGACGACAACAACACAATGCATCTCAGTGCACAAATCTCCTACTTTTGCGAGAGTCGGAAAAGAGTCATTAATATACACAATTTTTTCTTTGCATTTTTTACAAAAAGACTATTTTTATTAATTGAACCTATGACTTTTTTGTCATAAAGAAGTAACTTTTATCAGTTGCTCTAAGGCTCGCTTCCTTGAATATGATCTGTAAATGCTACATTCATCTGTTTAAAAAAAATTCACAGAAAATGTCTACACTATGTTGGGGATTCAAAATCCAGCAAGAAAATGATATCTATATAGGAACTGTAGGAATCTAACCGTGATTAAATCACGGGTGCAGCGAAAAATAAATTTTTTTACAGATTTCGAGCGGATCCCGATAATTGATTAAACTTGAATAAAACACAAATCAATTTAGAAATTGTACCTTGTTTGCTTTCTGTTGAAAAATCTTTGAAACTTTTTTTGATTGATCAATTACGAGTTGTCCAATTATCCAGCCTCTGATAGTATCCACAGAGTAATTCCCAAACTACTTTGAGAGGAAGAAAACAAAAAGTGCGAGCTTCTAAAAAGCTCTTCCCTTTAAATAGAAAAATCATAACAGACTTTTATTAAAATTAAATCTCTTTAATTATAATTAAAATCAAATTCTAATTTTAATTAATTTAATGTTAATATAATCAAATATCTCATATTTAATTCCCAAAGTTTCTCAAACTTTATAATTAAGTCCAACTTAATTAAATTGATTTTTCTTTCACAAATTGCTCTTTAATGTGTGACTCATTAGGTTTCTAATAAATTGTCAATGTTATAAATTATAATTCTAATTCACAATTAGAATTATATAAATTAAAACTTCTTTTAATTTATCTTTAATTCTTTAGTTAAATAATTCATAATCATAAATCATGATTGACGTCTAATAACATGTCATGATTACCCAAATATATGGAATGTCAAAGTGATTGACTTAACCTATCCATGCATGGCTATAATGTATATTTTAATCCTTTCGTCATTTAATATTCTAATTGAACAGAGTAGGATTCAGTGTTTAGTATTAAAACATAGTAATTATTTCAATTACACAGTAATTATTTATCTTTAGTATTAAAACATAAAATATTAATTAAATTAATACATGAAGATAAATAAAGCCTTTTCATTAATTCAAAATAATGTCATACATTAATTTGCATCCAATTGATTAGCTACAAAGGCATAAACTAACAATCTCGTACTTGCACTAAAGTCAATCTCCTATGAATCTAATACCATATTCATCCATATGACGATCATGTCTCTTTTGAGACAATAGCTTAGTAAGAGGATTTGCTAGATTCTCTTCAGTGGGAACTCGCTCTAATGTTATGTCTTTCCGCTCCACTATCCCCCTGATCAACTAAAACTTCTTGAGTACATGTTTAGACCGTTGATGAGACCTGGGTTCTTTTGCTTACGCAATAGCACCGTTGTTGTCACAATACAATACTATGGGCTCAACAATGTCAGGAATCACTCCAAGTTCAGTGATGAACTTTTTGATCTAAACAGCTTCCTTTGCTACCTCTGACGCTGAAATGTATTTTGCTTCGGTCGTTGAATCTGCGATAGTTGGTTGTTTGGAACTCTTCCAACTAACCCCACCACCATAAAGAGTAAAAATATACCTTGACTGTGATCTACTATCGTTTTGACTAGACTGGAAACTGACATCCGAATGACCCAGAACTCTCAGCTCAGCTCCTCCACAGACCAGAAAAATATCTTTAGTCCTTCTTAAGTACTTCAAGATATTTTTCACAGCCATCCAGTGACCCTCATCGGGATTAGCTTGATATCTGCTTGTTATGCTCAAAGCATAAGCAACGTCTGATCTAGTACGTAGCATCGCATATATGATTGATCCAATTGCCGAAGCATATGGAATATAATCCATTTTGTCTCTCTCTCTTTTTGTGTCTGTGGACATATACTCTATAAGAGAGAAATCCCATCCGATATGGGTAAGAATCCTCTCTTGGAATTCTCCATGCTAAACCTTTTTAGCACTTTATCTATGTACGTGGATAGAGATAATCCTAGCAATCTTTTTGATCTATCTCGATAGATCTTTATATCTAGTATATAAGTTGCTTCTCTCATATCCTTCATGGAAAAGTTTTTAGATAACCACATCTTAATAGACTGGAGCATTAAAATATCATTTCGAATAAGCAATATGTCATCCACATAAAGCACTAAAACTGCACTTCCACTTACCTTCTTGTAAACGTAAAGTTCATCCACATTTTTGGTAAAATCAAACTCTTTGATTGTTTCATCAAAACTGATGTTCCAACTCCGTAACGCTTGTTTAAATCCATAAATGGACCTTTGCAACTTGCATATCTGAACAGGAAATTCTTTGGATTCAAAACCTTCAGGTTGTGTCATATACACATCCTCTTGCAAATTCCCATTAAGAAATGTTGTTTTGACATCCATTTGCCAAATTTAATAATAAGCGTATGCTGCTATAGCTAATAAAATCCTTATGGATTTAATCATTGCTATTAGCGAAAAAGTTTCATCAAATTCAACTCCTTATTTTTGTTTGTAACCTTTCGCCACGAACCTTGCTTTGTACGTATGTACATTTCTATCCATGTTAGTTTTTCTCTTAAAAATCCATTTGCACCCAATAAGTACTATACCTTTAAGTGCATCCACCAAAGTCCATACTTGGTTAGTGTACATGAATTTCATTTCGGATTTCATGGCTTCTTGCCATTTTAAAGAACCAATGTTTGACATTACTTTTTAAAAAGTAGTAGGTTCATCATGTGTAAGTGATACGTAATCCTTTCCATGCTCTATATGTAGATCTAATCTAGTGGGAAGATGACGTATCCTACTAGTTCGTCGCGGACTATATGTCTCTTGAACTCTCAGTTGTACATCATATGTATTAACTTGAGGTTCTTGTTCTATGTCGATGTGAATTTATGGTTCCTGAACTTCTATAAGTTCAACCTCACTCCTATTAATTTCTTTGAGAATAAATTCTCTTTCAAAAAATATAGCATGTCTTGAGACAAACATCTTTTGCTCAATAGGATGATAAAATTGATAACCAAAACTTTCTTTCGGATACCCCACAAATTTGCATTTATTTGATTTAGCTTGAAGCTTATCAGATATAGCACGCGTCACATAAGCTTCACATCTCCAAATCTTTAAGTGTGATAATCCAAGTCTTCTACCAGTCCATATCTCATATGGTGTCATATCAACCGGTTTAGATGGAATTCTATTTAGATATGGTACGTTCCATGATGAAATATAGGAAGTTTGTTGCTCTACCTCTAGTCTAAATTCTTTGAACTTTTCAAATGATTCAGACTTTTGTTTCGTCAAGTACACATAACCATATCTAGAATGATCATTTGTGAACGTAATAAAATATGAGTATCCACCTCTAGCATTTGTGGAAATAGGTCCACACACATCTGAATGTATTAATTCTAGTAACTCACTAGCACGTTGTCCCTTTCCCTTAAAGGGTAGTTTGGTCATTTTTCTCAATAAACAAGATTCACAAATTTTATATGATTCATAATCAAAAGGATCCAAATATCTTATGTAATTTTGTGATTCTAGTTTCACTTATATGACCTAACCTACAATGCCATAAATAAGATAGAGTTTGGCTACTTAATTTTCTTTTCTTACTATTTATGTTAAGAATTAGCCTTTTAAGATCTAACTCATACAAACCATTTGTAAGCAATCCAGATCCATAATAAACATCATCTTTATAAAAAAAAGAACAACTGTTATCTTTAATTATAAAGACAAATCCATTCAAATCCAAATGAGAAATAGAAATGATGTTTCTTATAATAATAGGAACATAATAACAATTATCAAGTTCTAATATAAGGCAAGAAGGCAAAGTTAAACTACAAATTCTTACAACTAATGCATCAACTCTTGCTCTATTACCAACTCGCAAGTCCACTTCTCCTTTCTTCAATGATCTACTCCTTGTTAACATCTGCATGTTATTACATAAGTGAAAACCACAACTAGTATCTAATACCTAAGAATATGGACCAGAAGTAGAAAGATCGATCTCAATCATAAACATACTTGAAGAGACAGCTTCCTGAAGCCTTTTATCTTTCAAGCTAGCAAGATAAGATTAGCAATTCCTCTTCCAATGTCTATTGACTTTGCAATGAAAACATGTGCCCTTGTCATTACTCTTCTTCTTGACACCTCCTTTGGCTTTTACTACATTAGTAGAAGCCTTATGTTTCTTGTTATTATTCTTCTTAAAGTCCTTTTTCTTGCTTTTAGAAGAACTAACAATAAGTACAAAATTGGGTTCCTTCTTAAGGCACCATTCTGTAGTCTTAAGTATGTTCAACAGTTCAAGCAATGTCATGTCCTTCTGATTCATATTGAAGTTCATGACGAATTGTGAAAAGCTCGAACTCAGAGACTGCAGCACCAGATCAACGCTTAACTAATGGTCCATGACAAAACCTAATTGGGCTAATTTTTCAATATACCCAATCATCTTCAGCACATAAACTTTGACTGAAGATCCTTCTGTCTTATTGTATTAAACTAATGCCTTGGAGATTTGATATCTCTCCACCCCACTTTGTGCACCAAATAATTACTTAAGATGCAGTATCATAGTAGGTGCATCCGTATTCTCATGCTGCCTCTGAAGTTCAGGAGACATGCAAGCTAATATCACACATGTAGCTTGTTCAACGTCATCAACATAAAGCTGATATTTCTCTCAATCTTCATCAATTGCATCCGAACAAGGTTTTGATGGAGCAAGAATATCAAGAATGTACAACTTCTTCTCTTGCCTAAGAACTATTCTTAAGTTTCGTAGCCAGTCTGAAAGTTAGGTCTAGTCAGCTTGTTAGTATCCATGATGTTCCTCAATGTTAGGTTGGTACTTATATTCAAATTCAATAACCGAAAAATCATAAAAGGAGCATATATTAGTTTATATCAAAAAATCAAATAAAATGAGGACTTTAAAATATTTGATTACTCTCACTATTTTCTTCAAAATAATAGCCCTCACTATTATATCAAATAATTTCTTAGTAGGCTAGGATCCTATTTAAAATTAACTGATTTTGAGTTTGCTCAACAAACTAACTAAAAATAAATTAGGTAGAAAGTAACTTTTCAATCACATCTCATGTGACTCCTAGAACCATTAACTGACAACTTTTGCCAAAAATATGTCAAATATATTATTCCCAACCTTGCCTCTAAATTTATATGATCATGAGTTTACTCATCCAAACCATACAATGTTAATTAAGTAGAACCCATTAATTTAAGATAAAATATATCCAGGTTAAAGTGACCTTGAGTTTACTCAACAAGCTAAACAATAAACAGAATTCTAGTTTTATTCTCAAATAATGGAAGACAACTATCACGTTTATAACGTGTACTTAATATTTTATTGAGGGATTTAAAAGTTTAAAAATTTCCGGTCTCATCAAAATAATATAATCTCATTATATTTATAATTTCAAACATAATCCAATTATGAAAGAAATTATTTAAAACTTTTTTCTTGATTCTAATTATTGATTTGATAAGAATTTAATTTAATAATTCAACTCTTGAAAAATAAATTAAATTCCAAAATTTTTCCTAACAAAAATTCCCTTTGAAAATAATTTTTAAAATTAGTAAAACACTTTTCAATTTTATTATGAGTTGAAATTAATTTAATCTCTATTAAATTAATTAAATGACAATTTAGGGTTTTAATAGCATTTAAAAACACATAAAAGGGGTGAGAGGGTGTCTGCACGTGCCAGATGATGACACGTAGGGAGTGTGTGGCGTGTGCAGTGACTGATGCGTGTAATGCACGCGCTAGCCAACACCTACGATGCCATGGATCCTTCTAGGGCACTCGCCCACCGTCTTCTCCAGAAGCTTCCCCCGTCTTCTAGAACCGACCCACATCGCTCCATTTCTTCGAACTGCTCCCACGTTTCTCCAACTGTCGAGTAGTGCTCCATGTCGCAACCCCACCTCACTCATCGCTTGCTTCATCCTCAACCGTCGGATCTCCAACCGATGGTTCTCAAATTGTCGCCCCATCATCTTCTTTATTTCTCCTCACCGACACTGCCTTTTGCGTCTGCCATCGCTTGCGTTGTCTTTGGACTGCCCAAACGACGCCATCCATGGCGTCACCTACGATGGGCAATAATTGCCTTAGCAACGCCAACTGATGGCGTCGCCTGCGACCCCATCCAGTGTCGATGACAACTAGTGGCAACGCGATTCCACAGACGGGCGATAATCGCCCATCTGTATTCAATAGACGTAAAGGCAAACCATGCAGAAATTAGAAGCAAAATAGGGTAGA
This sequence comes from Erythroxylum pelleterianum, assembly GCA_027563865.1. NCBI lineage: Eukaryota > Viridiplantae > Streptophyta > Magnoliopsida > Malpighiales > Erythroxylaceae > Erythroxylum > Erythroxylum pelleterianum. The sequence continues at coordinate 21,256,324 of JAOQMR010000004.1, forward strand.
AACACAAACATGAATAAGCAAAGTCATTTAACCCAGAAAAATTAGGGCTTTCATCGCATAACTCAATCACAACACAGGCAGAAAACGTAGAAGCCAAAAACAAAGTGTTGCTCATGATGCCTAGCAGCATCGCGTCACAGGCGACTCAGATGCGACAATCTGATGGGTGATAATTGTCCATCGTGTTCATTCAAACGCAAGGCAGAAACCTAGAAAACAAGCAGAATTAGAGAATACGAAAATTAGGTTTTCAGAATCAGAAGGCTATGCAGAATTCAAAACGCAAAATTAACATATGCGATTAATTGGTTTTCGACTCTGGGCATTCCAGAAACATAACACATATGTTGAAGATTTAAAACACAAGCTAATTAGGTTTTAGAACATCGGTTTTTGTCTTCTTTCGAACCAAAACATATCAAAATGAATAATAATCAAGCCTCTAATTCAAGATTAACAATTAAAGGAGGCTTTGATACTACTATACGAATCCAACTATGATCGAATCACGGGTATAGCGGAAAACAAAAATTTTTGCGGATTTCGAGCGGATCCTAATGATTGATTAAACTTGAATAAAAAACAAATCGATTTAGAAATGATATCTTGTTCGCTTTCTGTTGAAAAATCTTTGAAACTTTTTTTGATTGATCAATTACGAGCTGTCCAATTGTCCAGCCTCTGATGGTATCCACAAAACAATTCCCAAACTGCTTTGGGAGGAAGAAGACAAAAAGTGTTAGCTTTTAAAAAGCTCTTCCTTTTAAATAGAAAAATCGTAACAGTCTTTTATTAAAATTAAATCTCTTTAATTATAATTAAAATATAATTCTAATTCTAATTAATTTAATTTTAAAAAATCAAATATCTCATATTTGATTCCCAAAGTAAGTCCAACTTAATTAAATTGATTTTTCTTTCACAAATTGCTCTTTACTGTGTGACTCATTAGGTTCCTAATAAATTGGCAATGATTATAAATAATAATTCTAATTCACAATTAGAATTAGATAAAATAAAACTTTTTTTGATTTATCTTTAATTCTTCAATTAAATAATTCATAATCATAAATCATGATTGACGTCTAGCAATATGTCATGATTACCAAATATAAGGAATGTCAAATTGATTGACTTAATCTGTTCATGTATGGCTATAATGTATAATTTAATCCTTTCGTTATTAAATATTCTAATTGGATAGAGTATGAATTCAGTGTCTACTCTTATCATCCAATCATGTTCGTTCTTACTAATTAGTAATTGATTTATAATTGAAATTTGAAAACTCCTTTTTCAAATATCAATTCACTCTGGCCAGATAATTCCATAAATCATTACTAATCAATAACAGTAAAATATTCCCTCTAATTACTTTAGAGTGACGAATCCTATATTGACTTACTCAACTATCTACATATGGTTCATACTATATTCAATTACTATCGACTGAATTATTCTAGGACGATTCATAAGTAACATCAAAATATAGTAATTCTCACACTAGATACCTTGGTAATCTCAAGTCTGAGGATCAATTATATAACCATCATTATAAGATAATCCATAGACACATAAGTAATATTCCATTCGAAATTCTCATAATCGAGTCAGTTCAGTGACTTATTTTCTAATAATCACCTACACATTAGTTTAAGTATCTCTATGCTTTAATTTATGAGATCAATTACTTTTTTCATAAGAAAAAAACATAATATGTACTAGTTTTACCGTTTCAACAATATTCAATCTTGACGAAACTACAACTAGGAACATTTAGGAATAACACTTAAGTGTAAATTAAATCTCATAATTATGATCTCATCATAATTTCAATCACACAGTAATTATTTCAAGAATTTTATCTTTAGTATTAAAACATAAAATATTAATTAAATTAATATATGAAGATAAATACAACCTTTTCATTAATTTAAAATAATGCCATACGTTAATTTGCATCCAATTGATGGCTGCAAAGGCATAAACTAACAGGAACGTGTTGGAGGTCGCAGAGATATTAAAGTCAAGAAGTGAAAAAAATGCAAGTTAAAGGAACTGTAATGCTCAACTCAATTGTTGTGCCACCAACTAGTTTTTATACAAACTCTAAAATCCCCAGAGGTTAAAGTCCAGGCAAAGAACTAATTGGAAAGTAGAATTAATGCAAGTCCTACTTAGGATTTAACTGATATACAGGGAGGGCACTGGGCAGCTCCTAATCAGTTTATGTTGCTGAATTAAACTGATGTAATATGCATGGTTAATTCAGTTTCCTAATTCTAGTAAATGACTGATGTTTGATATATAATCCACAAAAGCTTGGAGGATTGATTTGTCTCATGTTCTAGTCACATTATTAGATTTATGAATTAGTCTATCACATGGATATGCTTATCGACCCAAACCTTCAGTAAAATTTGCTTATTCTTCATCCATTTTGCCCTCAAACAAAATAATTGAACTAAAGAAAACTAAGGAATATTTGGATGACTCAGTCCTTGGTTTTTCTTTCTGTTTCAGTTTTCAAAATGGGTTTTTAATAGGTACTATATAAGTTCGCCTTAGTCCTGTTCACTTTTAAGTTTTGACTCAATGCTCGCACCACTGACTAAAATGTGTAGTAGCAGTGTCTCAGAAATTCCGACAAGAGCAGTGTTCATACACAGTCATGTAGCAACGTAAGGAATAAAGAAGCAGTTGGCGTAAAGAATAAAGAAGCAGTCAACAAGAAATCAAGAAATCAAGGAATGTCAGTTACTTGACAGTTAGGAATTGAGCATTATAAATACTGTAATTCAATATGATTCAATAACACACATTCTGTAGTTTGATATTCAATAATATTCTGACGAAACCTCAACAAATTGTTGAGTTCTTCACCTTCCTCTATTCACCCCTGTTTCCATTCTTGTTCTTTCTCTCTCTAGTTTTCCTGTTGTTCTTTCATTCTTTCTTTAATAATTTCGTTTACATTCTTTAGATAGTTGAATGATCGATAGATAACAACAAAAAGAATGGTATCATAGCCTTATTTCTTAAGGGACTTGTGAATGAGTGATTGAGTTAGTAGCTTTCTTGAAGATCCGACGCTGGTGATTGTCATTGGAGTGCTGTGATTTAGAGGAGTTCATCGGAGATGGTTGAGAACTTACCTCAGGGCCTGCAGCCTCCAGTGTTTAATGGTGAAGGTTACGCAGTCTGGGCAATCAAAATGAAAGTGTATATGCAAGAACAGGATCTATGGGAACCTGTTGAAGACGATTATGTTGTCGAAGTGCCTACAGAGGATGCGACCATACCTCAGCTGAGGTGGTTGAGG
>JAOQMR010000004.1:21259745-21298576 GCA_027563865.1 Erythroxylum pelleterianum
TTTGCATCATAAGTGCTGCATTATTGTTTATGAATGACTTGTGAAATATGCTATATGTTTGTTACATGATTTGAGTGATGATTTCAAAAGGAAAAGACCATGAAAGTGGCATTTTTGAAAAAAAGTTTCTGAAAGCATGCTTATAAGAATGGTTTTCAAGATATACGTCAAGTATATGGAAAAGCAAGTTTTCCAGAAAAGTGCCATTGTGGGCAACAAGATTACAAGTCATGAACTATGTGTGTATGTGGGTTTGTGGTGGTCCCCTAAGTTAAGTCAAGTGCACTTGTCTAAAAGCTTCTCCCACTTGCCCGCTAGTGGCATGAAGCTCCTTCATAGACTCCCATAAGTTCACGGCTACGCAAGACCATTATGTGAAAATGCGTAGTATGTTCTGTTTTAGATCCACCCGAACCATTTCTGATGTGCTTATGTGCTTATAATATGTTTAAACAAGTTTGATGCATTCATGTTTTGTAAGTTGTGAATTTTGACTATATGACAAGAATTTTGAAAAACAAGTATTTTACAATTGAATAAGATATTTTTCTATGACAAGTAAACTGTTTTCAAGGTTTCTGCTTATCTTTCTATTATAAACTGTTTCCCACAAGCTTTCAAGCTCACCCCCTTCTTGTCCCATCCTCAGGTGATAGCTAAGAGATCAAGTGATCAAGAACATAAAGGATTTGCTACATTGGTTATTTTGTATTTATGTATTAAGCCAATGGTGTGGTTTTTGATTTGTAAATAAAGCTTTTTCAAACTCTGTTGCTTGAGTGATGAAAGAATGGATTGAGGTAGTTCGATTGTGTATGTTTATTTTCAACTTCCTTGTTAGAAGGGGTAAGTTAGAGAAATAGGTTTGTTTTGATGTTTGATTGTTGTGGGCACGCCACCCTTGTGGGATGATGCCTAATAAGGGTTCATGGAAATAACCCGGCAAATCACATAAAAGAGTCTCTGTGATATACTTTATTATTCATTTTAGCCCTTGTGTTTTTAATTCGTTCACCTTAGCCCCTGTGTTTTTTATTCTCATTCAAGATACCCCAATTAGGTATTTTCGGACAAATTTGCCCTTGGAATCAAGAGATTAAAAAAAATCTAAGGGCAAATTTGTCCGAAAATACCCAATTGGGGTATCTTGAATGAGAATAAAAAACATAGGGGCTAAGATGAATAATCAAGTATATCACAGGGGCTGTTTTATGTGATTTACCAAAAAATTCTGATTACCATAAATAAAAATTCAACATTGTGGTTGAGAATCCACAAAAATTATGATCAAATAACAATGGACATACGTGGTCTGTAACTTTAGATCAGACAAAACCAAGTTAATTAAAGTATAATCTTCTCCTTCTTAAATATTGTCTGTTATTTCCTTATGCAAAGGTAAATAAGTTATACCAAATTATGATAATGTTAGTTGCAGTATTGTAAAAGAAAAAGATTTAATAATTCATTTTAAAAATTATGTAGTTTGTTTGGTTTCCGAACAATACCTTCTGCAAACTACTAGATAACCTTTTGAATTACAAGTTCATTGCCTCTAATGAATAATCATAAATACAAAACTGAAGGCAATTAAATGATACACAACTATCATCACCAAATGAAAAGAAATGATTATACCAAGAAATTCACCAATGATGATACTGTACTAGGTAGTAAGGTTAGTTCTGAGAAATATTTAAAACTCGGGGGTACGCCATAACCCATCTAAATACTTTTTCCTGGTTTATAAAACTGAAAAAACTTGGGGGTAAACTATTCAAAAACAAGAAAAGGATATTCATCCCATTGAATTACACTTCTATCTTTTATTGATACAAAATAGTTCAAAAATCTTAATGCAAATGTTTTCTAGTATACCCAGAAGTTCCTTAAACGAAGAATACTGTCTTCCTTAAACGAAGAATACTGTCTTTTGGAAACCAGTTTAAATGTGCTTCAATATCAGCAACATCTGACTAGCTAAGCACCATGCCAATCATGATTTGAATTATGAAAAGAACGCTCGCAGGAAGCAGTCAAAGTTGCAGACTAACCTGACTTCAGGATAATACTTGAACAACTCCAAAATCTCATTTCCAGAATGAATAAGACCTGATGTCTGGCTCTCACCATCCAGTCTACAACGTGAAAGGGCACAAATTGCTTCCGACAGGCACTTATTAATGGTATCTAGTGCCATAGAAAAAGCTCCAACTCTCTTGTGAATTTCTATAGACTGCAGATCACAATAAATTTATACTAATAAACAAAAAGAAAATTCACAAGATAAATATTGACAAACAGTGAAAAATAAGAAATATATATTACAACAAGAATAACTAAAGACCATTAGATGTACCAAACATTTACATGCAAGAGCAAACATGTGTGCACAGATGTCAAGAAAGCAAGAGCCCAAGACTACAGCCAATGTTTTTCAAAGAACAGCATCTGACGGCCCAACTTTTGTTCAAGAGCCAATTAAAAAGTTGAAGATAACAATTATACATAAGCTGAGAAATATTGTCCTTCCAAAGGATAGCAGTCACCTTCCTAGGAATAAAGATTTTGCTGCCCAAAGATGGAAAGTTGAAACTAGAAATTAAATAACATGCAGATTAGAGTCGACATGGGAAAACTAGGGTGAGAAAATGACACATGCCTTGTCATAGAGTCCTGCTTCCTGACACTGGCGAGCAGTTTCAAGGAGAAATTGTTGTCTTGCTTTGAAATCAGTCAAAAATCTTGCTAATTCACCTTCATCACCAGCACCTCTTGGACCAAGTAAAAGATGAATTCCACCATCTCGTAATAACAGCTCAGTAAGAAGTTGCTTCAGCATTGCACTTTTCTGCCTTAGCTGATTTGCGCTGGCCTTCCCAGTCCACGACACCTCTCCACCACCTACTGCAGCAGCAGCTTGTACATAATATTCCAATGCCAGTGGGATATCACCATGTCTTAAATATGCAGATCCATGCTGCCTAATAATGCTAGAGACCTCTGCATAAGGATCCATTACTCCTAATTTTTGTCCGGTGCCAGTGCTTTCAGACAGAACTCCATGATCTGCCAGTGCAATTGATATGTGGACAGCATCAATATCACACCCTTCATCAGCAGGTTCCTTTGCCAGATACAAGGCCGCTGGTAATAACTGGATGCTTAAAAGCAACACATAAGGGTATACCAATGGGTCCTTCCCACTTTTGGTATAATACGATGGCTCAAATTTGTTGAGGTAAACCTGTAAGTCTTCCAAACTGTATGGCGATGAACCTTCATGTAGGTTTACAGCTGAGGTTCCATTAGGGACATCTCGCACAGCTGACAATGTAAACCACAAAAAATCTTCTATTGTAGTGAAAAGTGTTGGCAGATCTCTTAGGAGGCGGTCAATCAGCCTGCGAAAACCAGATACTATAGCATAGAGTAACAACTTTTTCTTGTCATATGCAGCTCGACCCATCCGGTCACCCATTCTTAACATTTTTTCACACTCATCTGAAGCAGCAGCTGCAATTTCAGTGGACACCATGCCTCCAGTATTAATCCACTCAGTAAGCTGTAGAAAAGGAAGGTTTAGTGGGGCTGATTATTAAGACTTATAGATTTTTAGGACTTAGATATAGAACAATCATTTACCAGAGGTGCAAATTGATTCGAGACACGGGATGATTGGGCAACATTTCTTGCTTCGTCATAATATCCAGTCCTTAGGCAGAAATAAATCTGTTAAGCATGAAATCATGATTTAGGATGAAAAATGTAAGAGTCAAAGCGACTAGTAATAATACATCCAATGAATGTTACCACCCTGTTGATCAGCCAACTTTTGAATGCATAACCATGGGTGTATATACGCAATATATAACATGGTTGTTTGTACACCATTCATCCTTATGTAATGATCTTCTAAGTTACAAATTTACAAGTAACAAAGGATGAAACCCAAAACAGCCCGCCACATGTGGAAGTAGCACAAGCCCAAATGGTCACGTTTTCTTAACAAAGCAAATTAGTAATTGAGCAACAAATACAAACAAGTGAAATCTTAAACCACACTCCTCATTTTGTTTTCCCAATCTCAGAGGACTTATGTAAGGTGGCCTTGAGGCCCATTCTCAGCAGTTTTTAATTGATTCAAGATCACAAAGATAAGGGAACTCCTATTTCACAGGAAGAATCAAGTGAAACAAACTGAAGAATCTCATGAACAGTAAAATCCATGCTAACCAATTTCACTTGTAACATACAAAGCGCTTTCTTTGTAGAATTTTAAGTATAATGAAGGATATTCGTTAACAGCTTTAGGCAAAACCATTTAGGCAACCCATATGCAGTGATTTTCAAGGTTTGCATTCAGCTGAGTTTCCAAGCAGCGCCCATAATTTTAAACAGTTATTGTTGGAAATCACACCAAAAACTCAGAATAAGGGTAATGCTAACAAAGTTCCCTGCTCATTCTTGATTTTTGAACTGTTAAAAACTAAACAATAATCTGAAACAACATACTTGTTGCCAGGTGGTATCCACTGGAGGCTGTCTACGAATATCACCTGCATCAAAATCAAGAACTCCATAATCCCTTAAACGAACCTGCACAAAAAGGAAAAAAGAAAATATTATAAAATCTTGGAAGAAGGCCGTAACTTGTAAGTCAAGTCAAATAGTAAGAGCCAGACAAACCCGAAGAAATGCGCGAACTTTTTGTAAATTTCCAACTGCTCCGCCAAGGGATGCCTGACATAAGATCACAATAAACAGGAAAACATTAATGAAGAGCAGAAGCAAGAATACATCAAGGACAAGACTTTAACGAGTTGAGAAACGAAAACTGATTTATGGCAAATATCAATTTCAAGATTGATGTGAAAAATTATCCACACTTCTAATACCTGTGCAAGATGACTTTGTATTGTATCCATCATATATTTTTCATGCCCCCATTCTAGATGGCGCCTTGCACCAAGTACTAAAGATATTTTTCTTGGAAAGTTCCACTGCACACTTGAGTTTTCGCCCAGCAGTGTCTGTCAATCACATTAATGTTGTCAGATTTTCCTAATGACAGAAACTCAAAAGGAAACAAACAAGTTCTGAACTAGATGACCTCAGCAGCAGCTCAGGAAAATGTTTTAGGTTTACCTGAATAAGGTGCCATATCTTCTGCATGTTAACTGATTTTCCAGCAAATGTTTCAAACCCCAAACTTTCATAGACAACTTTGAAAGCTGTTGCAGGCTAGAAGAATAAACAGCAGATAATAAACATAGAGAAATTGAAACCCTTTTGCTTCTTTAATGGATCAATGTGATAGAGAAACAAAGGCCCAACAGCCCAAAGATTCAGTTTGTTTCTAATTTGGAGTCCCCACTACAAAATTCTTGGGCATTTCAAGATGGCAAAGTTTGTTGTACAAAGGATTCAACTTCTGCATAGTACATATAAATCTTTTCAGTGGCCACAACATTTTTAGATCCTTCAAGTTCAATCCCCTTTATGTAAACATCAACACGCATTTCTAACCCACTTCATAACTGCTTTTTGCTCGATTACTAATGTCTTTCAAGTCAGTACATATGTGTTTAAATCAGCTAGCTAACAAGAACATGGTGCAGGAAGAAGTTTAAGCAACGAAGAAACAGCCAGCCTTACATCAGATGAAGATTTATGTTACTAAAGCCAATTAAAATATACATCTTTCACACACGGTGCAGGAAGAAGTATGGAAAAAGAACAAACAACCACCCTTACTTTAAATATTAAGCCACGCTCTCTTGCATTGTTAAGATTCTTCACAACAGCGGCATAGGCTGAGGCCTTTTTCTCCACTATGGGCTTGTTTGCTATAGGTATGAGCTTCATGTCTGATCTGCCAGAGGAAACTTGAGAACTGGAAGTTATAGACATCAATGGACCTGGATGTGTAGGAGCAGAGCTATCAACTAAGTTAGTTCTAGGCAAAGTTGATATCCGATTCAAGCTCTGAAGAAAGTCACGTTTTTCCTTTTGCCAATCTTCCTGCAATATATAGCATTGTTATTATAAAGTCCTCATTGTAGATTCTTCGAATAATAATATCCTTTAATTGCCTAAATTTATTAGCACAATGTTAATAGCAGGACTTCCATAAAAAAGCATTAGGAAAGATTGAAAACAAAATACAAGAAAAGCATTAGGAGAGATTGAAAACAAGATACAAGTACGAAAACCTACAAATTATCTCTATTAAATTAAGTTTATGGAAAGGCTTACAATTTTTTTAAATGGTTAATTATATTTTAAATTTAATTAATTTCTCAATACTAGCTAGAACTATTAAAAAATTAACAAAATGCATAATCCAATTTGTTTCAAATATAACCAAGACCTCAGGTCCGTTAACTCCACTCATTAGAGTGGTTGATGTAGAGGGCCAGATAAGCTAACCTATCACAGTATTTTACATGCAAGAAAAATAAATTTTAATAAATTTTAAAAAATAAAATTTCTTGAAAAACCCCCGTGCCCCAACCCCAACCCCCCTTCCCTCTTTTCTCAAACACTGATTCCCCCAGTGGACTATAGCATACTACCGCCTAAACATTTATGGATATACTAAGGCCAAAATAGTAGGAAAATTGAATAATTGGATGTTATATGTCAAGGAAACCGAAGAGGAGATGAAGTTGCATAAGGATAAGGGTAAAGAGACCCACAATCTCTTCGGGAACATACAAAAAGACGAGTAATGCATGCTAAAAGGGCAGCCCATTGCTCCATTCTTTATATCCATGAAGTCCAAATTCCATAAGGAAATGAAAACTATAACAAATCAAACATTGAATCAGCACGAACCTCCAAAACCTTCATCATATAATCATTAAAACTTCTAAGATTATCCTTTTGAGCTTCCTGTATGGCAGAAACCATGGCTATTTCATGAACCTGTACCAAAAAGGTTGAAAGAAAAAGAGAATTAATTCATTCCCATTGAGCATCAAGACAACATCTAACAAGTAAGAAGAAATACACTAGGAGAACAGTTATCACTACTAAATAGAGTGATCCTATGTGATATAGAAGCAGTGAAGACATTCGTACATACTATAACCATGCATAGAACTGGAAACTTTATATGAACGAAGACAAAGTATAACTTATTACAAAATCAATTTCTCACTTGTGCAAATAATTAACTAAAAAAATTAAAATAGAGAATTGCATGCAAAAAGCAAGAGCTAGACACGAAACAGAAACAGAAACATGAAGAATTGACCATAAATATTTCATGAAATAGGAGAAGTGAAAGATTTTCTAATTCAGAAACATTATGGCTTGCCTAATGCAAAACCAGGGCCACACTTCCTGGGTGAAATCTCTCATGTTATTTATCCTTCTTTTCTAAGCGCTATTGCACCAAAACTTATAAGCTAGTAGATACATAGTTGTATTCACAGGTTTCAATACCTTTACAACACTTGGTTGGTTTAAACATCAAAAAGTTTGATGACTAATCAAAATGAACAACGCAAAATACTTAAGCCTGTGATGGAAGACAATCCACAACTCAAATATTAGACTAAAAGAAATACACTAGGTTTAGGGTAAGTTAAGTCACATAAGAGTCTATAATTAAGAGTTCAAAACTACCTGTTGTAGATATTCTTCAATGCTTGTAGCCTCAGTTGAGAACACATCCTCAAATGTTGTCTTCAAAGAGGAAAAGAAACCAACAAATAAGAATAGGAAAGTTGAAAGGAAATTTGCACTAATCCACCACAGAAATCAACTAGATCGAACAAGAATATTTACCTTCAACTCAAAAGACTTAAGATCTTGAGCAAGTTGCTCAGCATTTATTCCTTCACGTGCAAGAAGCCTGTGAAAGAGTAAAACATTAAGAAAATAATATGCCCTTCATATATTTACTTAGTAGGGTAGATGGAATGCGAAGCAAAATAGAGTGGAAAATTTAACTCTATCGTCCTGAAAGTTTATAAGAAATTCTCTCATGGTTTCTGGGGAAATAATGTGTAGCTTAATGGGTGATAATCCCAAGTGTTAGAAAATCACCTCGTAGCAGCAATAGACTGAGACGGGGCCTCATTCCTTAGGGTTTTGGCCTTGAGCTTCTGTGATAGGGCTTCTAACTGATCTAAGTTTCTCTGAACAAGAACAAAAACAAAAATGAAACCATAATGGCTAGTATGGAACAAAGGGGTTCCGAACACCATCCATTACTGAGGTTACAAATGCTCTTTTAAAAAGAGAATGGGATCAACATTGATAAGCCAATTTTAGTCTTCCAACAACTAGAACAGGAAGAAGCAATGAAATTGGGAGCACCATTGTTACGTAAAGACAAACTATAAGACTGGTTTCGAGTTATTCGGCATACATGAGAAATAGCTTAGAAACATTCAGATATACTTTGTGAAGAAACGAACAGACAACGGAAAACAGAAATGGAGAGAGACCTGAAGAGGAGGAAACTGAGAAGAAGGAGCAGCTTGCTCCAGAAGCTTGGTCGAAGAGTGAAGGAGATCGGTCCACCCGCCCATGTCTTGTTCACTCACCATTCTTCTTCTTTTTTCTTCTTCTTCTTCTCTATCTCTCTCTCTCACTCACTCTCCCTGATTTTAATTCAAAACCCTAATCCTTTTTGTTTCTCGGATTATTAGAGAGGGCTTGGAGGGCCTCCAAGGAAGAGAGAAGACTGAAAGTTAGTAGGAGAGTGTTATTGCAAAGGCCGAGAGGGAAAATGTCCCGCAAACGGAAGAGTCTCACACACTTTCACATGCTCGGAACAAAAATTTTAAAACGGAATAGAAAAAAAAAAAGAAATTGAGGTTTTTGGTTGTGACACATAAAAGAACAGAAAAAATTTTCTAAATCTCGAGAACAAAAATATGTTTAGTTATAGTAGACAAAATATAAAAATTGATGAAAATATCACTACTCTTTAATATGATTAGAAATATATAATTTATTGGTAATTTTATAAGGAATGATTTGTATTATAAAAAAGTTAACAAATAATAATAATAAAAACAATAACAAAATTATTAATAATAGCGATAATAATAAGATAATTAATTTCGTATAATAAAAATAATAAAATAAATAATAATAATAAGTACAAAATGTATAATAATAATACATTTTAATAATAATAAATACAAAATTTATAATAATAATAATAACAAAAATAATAATAATAATGATAATAATAAAATAATTAATTTCTTATAATAAAAATAATAATTAAAAAAACAAAATATTCGCATATTATACGGCTCATTTCCTCTGGCATCACTCGAAGGGGTAAAATGCATTTCTTTTGAAAGCACTTCTTGAAACCTCAGATTAAAAAATAGGCTTATTTATGACTGCAAAATCACAAAAATCATTAGATGGATGCCTAAGTTGTACCGTTCGAAGCTGCATTGGTTTTAGTCTAACTGATGATATGTATTTTAGACTTAAATTTAAATTAATAATTAATAATCTAAATTTTGATTTAATGTAAATATTTCAGTTCAATTTCTTTATTACATTGAATTTTATTTTTTAATTTGAATCCTACCTAAAGGATTAATTATCTTTGTATTTGAAAATTAGGTGGAAAAAACAGTCCAATAACATGGTGATGGCGTTGAGTAATTTCGGTACTTTTGGTAGAGAAAACAGTCCGCCCTTTAGCACATGTTTAGTAGAAAACAACCCCTTGGTATGGTCATTAAGCGCAACACTTTTAGTGAAGAAAACAACTCATTGGCAGTGTCGTTAAATATTTTATATGTTGGAATATATTCAGCTAGCAAATATACTTTGTAAAGCATGTCAAAATAGCCCTTTCAAAGGTAGTTTAATTACGCTGCAAAAAAATTTTATATCTTCAAAGTATGTGATATCTTGTATTAATATATTCATATGGTGATATTGTAACAAGATTAAAACAAATATGGGTGAAAATAAATATATATATGTAGTTTTCATTGCTTATGCATTTGATATATATTTGACATAAAAAGAGTGTAAAGGTGTCATGATTATATTCAAGAATATTGTTTTTTTATATAATTTATCCGAAGTTGAAAAGATATATTCTCAATTTTGTTGAGAAAAAGTATTAAGTTCAATGGTAAAATAAAAATAGAATAATAATAATAATAATAATATGATTATATTTCATTTTAATTTATATCGTGATTTATATGTATATTTGATATTTCCAAAATTGATTGCCTCATTCGTAATGAGAAGACAAAGTTATAGATATCAAATGTTAAGCCTAATATTGGTCAACAATTTATCAATGCATTAAGACAAAAGTAAGTATTTCAATTATAGTTTTAAAGATTCCATTATTATACAAATATTTAATTAACATTCAAATTGTAGGTGTCATGTAGGTAATTATGATTGGTAAATAAGATGAAGGTTTGTTATTGTAAATAATTATGTCCGACATCTTCTGTACACTAGGATAAGAGTCTTGTCTGTAATATTCATTGTTGCTCTCAAAAGGTGAGTATATATATTAATTCATTTAAATAACGCAAATTCGATATAAGTTTTTAATATTTGTATTTTTATCTTTATTTTGTAGGTCTCAAGTGATTACATATCTTAGGCTTTTGATGTACCTAACTCTAGTATTGACATATGTTCATATATCTAAAAGGTTTTTGGAGTTGTGTCAACTAAATTTGTATATAAATTATGATAATTTGTCCCAACATTGCAATGTTGTACGTTGATTTGGAAGTTAGTTTCTAGTACTTAGGAGTTATGAAACAACTATTCTTCCTTCAGTCTATAGTGGTTAACCTGTTGTAGGTAAGCAATGTAAAACTAGCTCTGTAACTAGTGGTTAACCGATCGCAAATAAACAATGCAAAACCAGCTCTATAACTTTAGGCCTAGTGTACTGTATGGTAAAGAAACTAGTGGTGAGCTATGTTTATAAAAAAAAGTCATGAAATAATAATGCCGTCACTATTTTTTAAAAGTAATTTAAGAGGCACCGTATGGTATCAATTCTAGTGGTTGGCTTATTTTCAATCAAAAAACTTATTACCACCACTGTTTATTGGCTAAGGAAAAAAGAAAAAAGAAAAATGGAAACTCTTATATGATGAGTTTAATTTTGAAAAAGCCTTTTGAAATAGTATTTCAGAAAAATTGAAATTGTTTTTTACGAAATGTTATTTGAGTGCCAATTGTTATGATGCACGAATGAATTGTTATGATAAGTATTTTACCATAAGCTATACTACTGTATGGGAATATTTTAGTTTTGTTGTTACTAAAAGTTTAAATTTTTAGTAAACTGATTAACACTTACTAAGGTAGTTTAGCTCACCCTTATTTTTATTCTTTTAAACAAACCACCCTAAGTATGCACACAAGTGCTACAATAATTGGGACTCTACTGCAAGATTAGTTATATTGTCAGGTGTTACTATGTATGTATGCATTTTCTTGAAATTGGCATGGTTACTTGTATATATGTTGTAAAGTATTTTTGGAAAGGGTTTAAAAGTGTGATCTTGTAAACATATTTGGAATTGTAAATCTCTTTTACTTAAGGAACTATGAGAGCTTTGATCCTTAATGATCTTTTTAAAATGCTGAGACTTATATATTTGTGGTTGTTTGAGATATGGACTTGAGGTCCCATTCTATAAGTTGAGATGCTATATGAAATATTAGAAGTGTTTTAAATTGTGTTATGTAGGTTTTTGAAAATTTGGGAACATCAAAATATAGTCGTTGTGCTTTCAAAATTTTTAATAAAATGATTGGAAAAAATCCTTACTACCTTCTGTGCTTTTAACTTTTAAAGTATGAAAGGTTTTTAACAATTAAATGACTCAGTTGAGCTAGATATCGATTAGAGGGCTACCAAGAGGTCGTCGGGAGGGCTCCATTTTGGTTCTAGAAGGGGAACTCGGGAATGGATCCTTTCAAGTGGTATCAAAGCAGGGTTTTGAAATATGGTTGTCTCTATACGTGTTATGATTTCATAATGTGTATTTATGTGGTTTTAGTTAACAGAGCAACCTTGAAAGTTTTGTTATTTTCCATGCGTCTGAGTTTACAAAAAATTTTCAAGTGTTATATAATTTATCTTTGAATTCACAACATTATACACCATCAAAATCTTTGGAGTCCCAAAGCCATACTAGAGGCTTCAGCACTTGAAATACCTTTAGCTCGGGAGGCCGAGCATAGGAATGGTTCAGTAAATGTTTTTCTTTATGAATCAACCCTATTCATTATAGTTAAGACTGGTAAAACCCTTAGTGAAATTTTGTTTTTTTTACCTTAAGTGAACAATAAGATACGAGCAGCAATGATGCGTCAGTTGTGGGAGGCCCTAGTAACGTTATGGAGTTTGATTGAGTGTATTTATAAGTTAGGCGCAAAATCGTTTGATGAGATTAGAGATATTGAATGCCCCCTAATTTGGTTGGATCGAGATAAGAATAATAAATTTGTCATCTAGTCAAAGCTTAGTCAGACCACCTACAGTGTCCGGAGACTCCCGAAACACCAAGAGCTCATTACCAAGGTGTAGCTAATGTGGAAGGAGACCACCTGCATAGGCTGGGGTAATTGCAGTAACCCAACAGAATGTTGAGGATACATCTAGTATGGTGATATGTACCGGTAATGATTAATATATCGAGATCAATTTGAGAACTATGCACTTGTATATGCTAAAAAATTTTGTTAGATATATTAGTGTGAAGGTGGAGCTTTTATAGTGCCATTTGATAATGACTAAACTACGCCAGTAGTGTAAAATGTTTATAGAGGTAGTTACATAGTAGTTAGACTTAAAAGCTCTATAATGAGTTGATCTTATTAGATATCCATGACTATGAAGACATACTAGGAAGGGAAATTGACTAATAGTACATTCTATCGACGTGGATTGCTTCTAAAGGAAGTTAGGATTTGTTCACAAGGGAAGTGAGATATAGTATTCCCCGGGAAACGTAGAATGCTTCCATCTCTTAGCATATAAGCCATGGTATCTAGAAAAGTAACAAGAGATTCCTATAAAAGTTATTCATTTCTATGACTCATTAATTATAGAAGTTTATTAGGTTATTCATCATTTTAATGTCGGAAAAAGTAATTTGTGAATATATTTAGAGGATGAAATTGCTTATTACAGTTGAATTAATTGAGGATTATTTATTGATACGACTAATTGGCGACTGACTTTTGATATGTGTAGATGTTATGACCTTATGGAGTTATTGATTAGAATAAATATCAATATTAGCATAAATTTTTGTTTTTAAGGGCAAGTCTATTATTTATTGTAAGGTGATTTGTGGATTCGTAGAAAGTAAAGTTATAAATGACATTGTGATGGAATCTTTAATCAAGATTGAACAATATTTTTGGGAGCAATGATTAGTTTGATGTAAGCTTTTAATTGTGCATATATTAGTATATCGATTCTAAGTATTAAACATTCATTATTTTTAAATTTCTTTTGATGTAAGTCAGTTGTTATATTTCTTGAAAATCAGATGAGTGAAAATGGTGGCAAAATTTTAAAGAAAATGTTAGTGATAAGTTTTGATCCGTAATGGAGAATTTTCTCATTAAAAAGCTATTATTTTCACAGATTATTATAATGGACTACTAAGAGAATGATAAGAATTATGTATAAGACCTTTGAACAAGTATAACATGGGAATTTTAGATGATTAAAATTTGTTTTTTAGTAACTAATAAAGTCCCAGATTAAGTTCTGAGGTACCTAAAATCACATAAGTGTCTTGTAGTGTTAGAAATAGACAAGTAGAGATATCTTATTGAACATCAGAGTTACGCAGGGGAAGTATGAAGTATACTCCTTGTTTGAAGAGATTAAGGTTTGATAAGATCAAAATTGCCTTATGAGATAGTTAAAATTTGGACTCTGAAGTAATTAAATGGTTTTGTATGTGAATAGGATATTATGTTAGAGTCATACGATATGATCTTAAATGATTGATTTGCTTCCAAAGAGTATGATGGAAATGAAAAAGGTACAATAAATAGTTCATTAGTGGTTATGGATCTGAAATTCGAAAGCTAAGGAGTCTATATGAGGCATACGAAATACAAGAAAAATATTTTTGAGTTTTGTTTATAATTAGAGACAATGAGAAAGAAAATGTTTATTATTTAGAAGTAAACGAGAACAATTGTTTTGAGGAGAACCCCAATTAAAGGTTACATTAGTAGTAATTAAAGGTTACATTAGTAGTAATCTAAGTAAATGTGAATCTTGATAATGTTAAATGGATGCTTTGATGTATGGTTAAGTTAGCAAAGTTGTGAATAAACTAACTATTAGTGAGAAAGCGAAAGCAATGATTTAAAAAAAAAGGAGTTTCATGTATAGATAAGCTACAAATTCCAAGGGCATTTTATTAAGAGGTAATGTTACATTGGTGCTAGGTCAGGAATTATGTGTACTAGTCATGGCTAGACTTAAGAAAGAAATTTTAGATTATGTCACTCTCCAATGTATTGTATGCATCTAAGGAACACAAAGAGGCATCATACCTTGAAAGTGCATTATGATATAAAAGATAGGAAAAAGGGTGACAGTATAGTATATGTGCAAATGCTTGTTAAATCAACAAGTCAAGGTTGAGATCTAAAGAACCAATAAAAATTGCTTAACCGCTCCCTATTTAGGAATGGAAATGGAAGCATATTACAAAGGATTTGATGGTAGTGATTTCACGAAATATAAACAGATGTGATAGTATATAGGAGATAAAAGATCGTATTTCAAAATCTGCCTATTTCCTAACCATCCAAAGTAGGTATTCTCTTGTAGGTTAATCTATCTATAAGTGATAGGAAGCATATAGTTACATAGAGTACTGGAATATGAGGATAAGAAAGATAAAAGAAAATTGGTTAGACTAAACTAGTTCAGATAGTCACAAATAAGATAAAAAGTATACGAGTCAAAGTGATAGTATCTAAAATCGACAACAAAGCTACATATAGAAATGGAGGAAGCATATGGAGTTTGAAAAAAAACAAAGAATTTTTGCAAATATCATCATAGAAAGGAATAGTCAGTTTTAGACAATGCGACGAGTTAAACCCATAATATGGTGGCCCCTATGAAGTGATGGATAGAGTGGAAGCACAAAGAGTGGATGTGAAGTCAATATCCGTATTTGTTTTAGAAGAGTAAGTTTGTTTAAAATTTGGAGGGTGAAATTTTTATAAGGAGGGGAGAAATTGTAATATCCTAGTTCAATTATTGTACTATGTAATGTGTTGTACATGCATTTTATAGAGTATGCTCTATTTATGGTGTACTAGAGTAATTTAAGCATTTAAATGTATTATTAAGGTTATAAAGGAGATCATGGATAAACTAATGATAGTTCTAGACTCAAAAAATTTCTGAAAAAATTTCTAAAAACTCTGAAAAGCTACGTAATCAGTCCGAGCAAGCTTTAAAAACCCCGAAACGTATTTTGAAGATTTAGGTGACACTTTTGAATGAAATCCAGACAATTTTGGTGAATAATATTTTTGAATGAATAGTGAATCTCGATAAATAGTATTTTCACTAGACCAGTGATTTTGGGGACCCAAAAAATACCTGGAATAAGTATTAGAGTCTAATGACATTGAAATGGATAAAAAATAAGTCCGATAAGATAGATTTTGGGAATTCCGAAAGTTTAGGGTTAAAATGCCCTTATTGGAGAATAAGGGATATTGAGGATTTTAAACCCATTCAAATTTTTAAAGCATCTAATTAATAAGTATTGACCCTAATTTGAGTATTTTATGATCAATTTGATGATAAGACGGTTATGAGATATTTTCAGAATTTAATTGGGTTAGGTGGTGAATTAAATACATGAAAGGTCAATTTGGTCTTTTTATATGCATTAAAGGACAATTTGGTATTTTTGTATTCATTAAAGGGCAATTTGGTATTTTTACAAGAAGTTAGTGGATTGATGAGTCATTAAAAGAGAACCAATTAAATGGTGACAAATGGTAGGGATAAAAGTGTAAATATGAGACATTTTGGTAAAGTTGTAATTATAAGATGTAATTAAGGATAAAGGTGTAATTATAATGAAAATGGTGGGCAAACTTGTAATTAAGAAAAATGCTCGTCTTCTTTAGACGTGGGTGGCTGGCCATTAATAGAAAAACGTAGTGAAAGTGACCTTAACTAATTTTTTAGGCTTTTAGGGTTTTTGCTAGCATTTTCCCACTTGTTTTAGTTCCAAAAATAGCTCTAAAATGTCAAGAATACAAAAATTTTGTGTGCTGAAAAAGATGTTCATGATCGTGTATAAGATGCATAATCGTGACAAAGGCTCATCCCACGCAGCCAGTCATACACGATCATAAATCTTCCTATTTTTATGTCCTTCTTCATCTTTTCTTTAATTTTGTCTATTTCCACTCAATAACAAGCACATCAAACAACCCTTGAAATATAATATTAAGATTAAATCTTTGCTCTAAAATAATAAAATAATTAAAAACACATAAAAGCACTAACAAGAACACAATTCTAAGTCCTAAACACATGATTATCATCTAAGAAGAAATTTAAAAGCACTTAAACCTTTGAGGAACAGCTAGAAAGAAATTGGAGCATTGGAAGGAAAGAGAGATACTTTATCCTTAGAGTATCTTAACCTAACATAATAATGTTTTAGGTATCAACTTAAATAATACAATAATGTCACACACACACACACACACACACAGACACAGCATAAGCCCGTAAGTGTTGCATATAAATCAATGCAATCTTTTTATTCTATTGAGCATGATAAGGTTATTTGAGATGTCATCTTAATCTTTTGACATGAAGATAAACACTTTATCATGAATACATATGGTTACTCAATTATTTCACTATCTAAAATAGCTGCTATTACTATTTGTAATCCTAACCCAACTCATATCAAAATTAGTGAAATATATTTTGTTATTGCTTACTTTATTTTTTTTTTCACTTTTTACATTAGTTCAAAATCAATATGAAACAATCAACTACTTATACTGCCAAACTCCAAACTTAAATTATGTTAAAATAATATATATGGTTTTATCATTCGAATTAAGCACCAATTCTCATAATCATGTGTTAAAACTAAATTACTCATTAATGATAATATCTATTAACCTTATATAATTGATCATAAAATAATCAAACTTGTAATGAATCACTTTAATTTTCATTATTTATTTTTCTAAGATTATGATTACTTTAATTGAATACATTTGATTGAGTACTTGTAGTGCTTCCTATTAATAATAATGTTAAGGCTCACAATCTCCCCACACTTAAGTTGTACATTTCCAATGTATAATAGAAAGCATATACGATAAATACTGTAACATCCCATTACCTGCGGAGAGGTTAGCATAGTAATATGAGTGATTAATGAGAGATAAGAAACGCATTTTTCATGTTCATGTATAATATGTCATACACATACACATGAATAGTGAAGTTGTTGCACATAAAAATAATTGTACATGCATTCATGAATAATTCCGGGAGTAATTGGACTGAGTTGTGATTTTTGAAAATTTTGAGAAATTGAATTTATTTATATTGAAAATATTATTGATTAGTGGAATTGTTGTATTTTTGAATTTTGGGTGAATTTAGGATTTATTTTCAGAATTTATAGATATTATGGATTTTTATGAAAAAATAGGGAACAAGGAATCAAAAGATATTTGGAGATAATTGGATTGTAAAGATGGGAGTTAAAGAGTTTAGTTCAAAAGAAACTTGGTTATAGCTTGGACCTTAGGAAAGTGACAAGTGTTATGTTGCCTTTTATACTTTTGTTAGAAGTAAGTTACTGATATCTGAGAGTTAATAGATTAAGTGATTTTTCTTAAGTTTCCTTCTTCATCATCACCTTCTTCAAATTTTCTTCCCATACATAGACTTTTCTATCAAACTCCTTCTAAGGGATTTCTTTGCTTTTCCTTTTCCTATACCAAACCTACTTTGCTATTTGTGTCTTCTACCCTAAGAAAAACCAAAAGCTGGTCTTTTTATACAGTGAATACGTGAGTTTGCATGAATTTTAAGGCTTCAAGATAATTGAAGATTTTGGAGTTTTCAACAAGTAAGTAGTGACTAAACCCTTTAGAGTTGGGGATTTATAAAATAAATTTGATGAATTACTGTCATCTGCATAAAAAATGGCATTTACGTATAAATTCATGAATACTGTGTTGTTGGGATGAAAAATTTGGTTATAGTATTAATTTAGTTTCTGATAGATTGTTAGTGATTAGGTCATGTAAAAATGATTTTGGAGTTAAAAATAGCAATGAAATGGTGTATAGGATTAGTGTAGAAGATTAAAGTATGAAAAGGTGATATGCTGTTATGCTCTGTTTCTTCACTGTGCATGTATATATATGTGTGTGTATACGTGAATAGGTGAGAGTTTTAGAGATGATCAAGAAAATAGTTTTTGAGTTGAAAAGTAGCTGTAAAATGATGGTCTAAGATGCGAATAAGTATACGAATGAAAGTTGACAAGAAAATAGTGAATGTGAATAAAAGTAGAAAATATAGAGATTGATAAATGGTGGTAGAGCATGAAGAGTCAACTTTTGATGTTTTTTTTTATGATTTCGATGAAACTTGGTTAAATTTGCATTTTTAGAGGTAGTGTAAATTTGTGGTGAATGAGTTAAGTGAAATGGAGTAGATTAAACATTGAACTGTTAGATTTTGAAAAATGGAAGTCTAGAAAATCACTTAGAATGAATAATAGAGAGTTGAATTTTTTTATTTAAACTTCCATGAATTTACTGTACCGATCTAGATAGATTTTGACAAAATTGTCCTCATAAAAGTTGTAGATCTTTTTTTAGCTTTCCATTGATATAAAGTTTACAAATTTTGGAGTTCTGGATCCAAAGTTATGCCAAGTTAGAAAAGTTTTAGCTTGAATTTGGATGAATACAAGTTAAACATGGACTCATATTTAGAATAAGGGTCAAACTTATATTATTGCTCTTCCTCGTGTTTGTCCCTAGTCTATTTTTGGTTTTTGAAGAAATTGTTATATAAAGGAACATAGCCTAAATATGGACCCATGTTTATGGCCTTTAAACATGTTTTCCTAAGATGAACCTTTATATGCAATTATTAAGGAGCTGCTAAGTCAACATACAGCTAATGAACTCGTGTTGATAGTGATTTTTACATGAATTAGGATTTTTATTTTATTTTATTTTTTTATTCATTTTAAGACTTTCTTTCTTGATCTTGTGATTGTTTTCTAAAATTTAGGATTTAAGTATTTGATGTTACAACTATCAAACACAATGGCATGATAGTAAGAATAACATAGTATGGTCGATTATGCCAGACCTTTGCTTATAAAGATGAAATCTAGAATTTTTAACCTAAGAGTGAAGGCTAATAATTTTGAGATTAAGCCTAACATGGTTCAGATGGTGTAACAACTTATGCAATTTGATGGGATGTTATTGATTCCCTATGTTTTGATTGAGAAAATGCTTTTAATTATAAATTATAATTATATTGTGCTTTATAGAGTACATTAGAGATTTGGAGCAAAATGTGAGGATAGAGTTGCAAATTTTGGAAAAGAATGGAAGGCCGTAAAAAGTGTTCTAAGCATAAGGTATGCCCACACCTTAGTCAATATGACTACTCCAGAAAATAAACATGATTAAATGGATAAGGTCTTTCGAGAATCAGCAGGTCCTAGTTAATTCTACCTTTGTTTGCTCTATTTAGGAGTTTTGATTAGGTAGCAATTGCTTTGATTGGAAAATTCAAGTGGAAGTGGGGTTCTTCAGATTTAGCCTTGATCTTAACTTCTATCCCTTATTTTTAGGAAAATTAGATAGGGTTTTAGGATTATATAGAAGAAAGAGGCATAGGAGTAGCCATTTTGTCTCCCTCTCATATTGGTTCATTTTTAGTTTTTCTATATTCTTGGGATAGTTATTTATCTTTCTTTTATGTAATCTTTGAGAACCATATGTAACTAAACTCTCTTTTTCTAGCCAAAGGTTAATTAAAGTTTTATGCTTTAAGAATTGTAAGATATATTTATCCTTCTTTACTTTTTTGTTCTTCGGTCTCTGTTTTTTAATGTTGTCAATAGATTAAATCCTAAGAGCTTACTTAAGGTTGTTAGTTGGTAAGAGAATTAATCAAAGAGCTTCTTTTGGTTAACAAGGAAGTAAGAAGAAAGAGGTTATTAGCGCTTGTTCACAATCATAACTAGTTTATTAAGGAATAAAAGGGTTTATCCTTACATCAATAATCAATTCAAAGAATCAAAACAAAAATTATACCTTAAGCTAGATGTTCATTATTATTTGAGTTCATTTAATTGGCTTTTTTATTTATTTTTTATTTTTCTTTTAATTTATTTCAATTTCTATCTTAAAATCCCTGTCTTTTATTTTGTTTTGTTAACTTGGAAGCAGAGATCAGCTTTACCAATCCTTGTAGATTTCACCTTGTTCATCGCTATATACAACTATTTTATGATTAGTGTATAATTATATTTGTAAGATTCGACACCCACTAGATTTTATTGTTGTTAGTAGGGACTTGGTGTCAAAGAGAATTTATTTCTTTTATGCCCTAAAAATTCTTATACAAATGAAATTTAATGTGATCGTGAGAATGAGAAAATAACTAGGAGAGTAAGGAAACTTTAATTATGTGGTTATGAAGCTTCTTCTTCTTCGTCTCCTTAATTGGAACCAACACTTGATTTGACATAATCCTCTATTGATTATGAAATTTAAGTGAGTGACAATGATTAATCAAGAGAGAACCTTAAGAGAATTAGTAATGTAAGATTTGACTCAGTAACCTCTTTTTATCAAATATATAGACCTAAATATAGATTTTAACCTTAAGTCTTATACAATTCACTTGCTACCCATCTTTTATGGCCCTAAGAATGAAGGAATTTCATATGGTAAGCTTAAGTATGAAACCAAAAGGTGTACTTAAGGAGCAAATTAAGTTATGTGCCTTTCCATTCTCACTAGGCGACAAAGTTAAAGATTGTTTTATTTATCTCTTAGGTCCATTACTAAGTAGACAAATATGGTGAAATAGTTCCTTGAAAAATATTCCCTGCCTCAAAAGTTGTTAGTATAAGAAGGGTGATATATAAAATAAAGTAAAAAGATGTTCAAACCCTTCATAAATATTGGGAAAGACTCAAGCAATTATCTGCAAGATAGACTCAACATAGGATCTATGAACAACTCCTATTTCAATACTTTTATAAAGAATTAATACCAATGGTAAGAAGGATGATGGATTCAACTAGTGAAGGTACTATAGTGAATAAAATTCCTTAAGCCACTAGAGATTTAATCTCCAACATGGCTGCTAATTTGACTGTAAATAAGACTCATCTTTAAAAAGAGTATACAAGGTAAATGTCTCTAACCTTGAACAACAAATGTCTAATTTAACCTACCTCATTCAACAAATGCCAGATGCAACAAGTTAATACTTTTGGGATTTGCGTTGCTCCTAACCATCGAACTGATATGTGCCCATCATTTGAAGATGAAACTTAATAGCATACCAATATGTATGGAGGAATTTCAAGTCCATCATAAATGAAATATTATCTTTAATCTAGAATTATAACCTATGATAGAGGGATTACTCTAACGTCAATTGTAAAGCAAAACCACCAAATTTCTAAAATTTTTAGAGTAAGTAGTGATTCCACCTCAAAGACGAGTATATTTTTAAAAGATATGGTTAAGGCACTCATTACTAACTCACAATAATTTTAACAAAAGAAAAAAGAAAAAAATATAAATTTAAAATATTAGATTAGTCAGTAGACTGAAGAATTAAGGTAAGTTAATTTCACAACCTGTTATTAATCTGAAGTAAAATGTAAGTGAATCACCCTTTGAAGTGGAAAATAGTTAAAAGGACATCAAAAGAAGCTAGGAATAACCTGAAGGAGACAAAAAAAAAGTAGAAGTAATATTTGCCAAAAAACAATCCAATCACTCTAAGGTGGTTAATGGCAAGCAATTAAGAGCATTAGTGACTAATCCTCCCGTCCTTAAAATATTTTTCAAATCCAAAAAGGATGAGGAGAATGAAATTTTTTAGACCTTTCACAAGGTAGAAGTAAATATTCCTTTACTTTATGCAATAAAACAAGTACCTTGCTATGAAAAAATTTTCAAAGAATTATACATCAATAAAGGTAAATTGAAAGGTAATGAAAGGGAAAATGTGGGGAAGAATGTGTTAGCTATTTTCTAAAGAAAATTTTCCTATACTTATAAATACATAGGTATGCTCATTACCCTATGAATAATTGACAATGCTAGAACTTGAAACCTATATGTAATTTAGGTTCTTTAATTAATGTCATACTTATATTTATTTGTGAATCTTTAAATGGTACTCCATTAAAAGAGATCAGTGTGTTCATCAACTTACTAGTAGATCTATTATGTACCCCATGGGAATCTTAGAGGATCTTTTAGTGGAAGTCAATAAATTGATTTTCTCTGTTAGCTTTTATGTGTTTGATATGAAAGAAAATTAATTATGCTAATTCTATATTTAAATTGTTAGAGAGGCCATTTCTTAAGACAACTAAAATGGAGATTACTGTGTATAATAGTACATTCAACGTAGAATTTGATGAAGAAATCATTAAATTTAATATTATGATTCCATAAGATACCTTCATAATTTTTCATCTATTTTTGTTGTAGAAGTTATTCATCGTTTAGTGTAGGAATTGTTTAAGTTGGATGATGACGACAATCTAAAAGTCACACTTGGCAATAACCTCATGATAAAAACTTACAAAATTTAAAGAAATCAACTTGAAATGTGCAAATTATGAGACATAAGGAACCATACTGCCTAGCCAAAGTGGTTAAAGAAATTTGCTAATTGGGAGGCAATCCAATATTTTTCCTTCTACACAAATTCCCTTTATTTAAATTATGTTTTTTTCTTTTCATAGCTTACATTACTTTATTTTATTTTAGAGGTAAAGAATATTCTTAATAGAGTTTAGGCACACTTGACTATGGCATTCCCACATCTTACTATAGGACTTCTTCTAACTTAAGAGCATACAAATGAACAAATTTAATAAAAATTTTAAATAAATAGAAAAAATTATTTATTTCTTTCTTTCTAGCCCTAACTTCTTTTTCACCTCTAGCTACCACCAATCCCTTCATACACAACTGGGTCTTTCTTGATGGCCTTCTTTGCTTTCATACAATTCACTCCACCCTCACTACTAAGCTTATAAGAGGTGTATCAACCTTGCCCAACTTTTTCAAAGGAAAGTCTTACTCTTATATTTTTGTTTTCGTTAAAATTGTTTTGTATTAATTTTGATACGTTGAAGACAATTTATCAAATATTTACGGGGGAAGGTAGTTTAGCAGTTTGCTTTTGTTTTATTCATGCTTTTGTGATTTTGGCTAAATTTGTATAAAAATTAATTTTTTATTAAGCTTGCTTTAGTTCTTATTTATTGAATTATATTTTTATAAGTCTCATTTATTTTGAAATTTGTCTCTAAATGATTTGAGTTGTCATGAGTCATTGATTTTGATTGAAATCAAATAAGAACACAAGAGTGAATGTTAAGTTCTCACTTAGTACACAGCGAGTAATTATTTTTAATGATTGATTGGGATAAAGGTGTATAAAGATCTAAGACATGTCAACCAACATTGTGAGCCTTTAAGCCTATTGAGCATTCATTATTTATGCTATATTTTTTAAAATGAGCGATCATCACATTGTTTAATTTTTTTAGAACTTGTTTTGTTATGTACCTTAAGACCATATTATTAGACAAGATGTATTAAAATGATAAGGATGTTTAGCTTAACCATTTTGAATTCTTAAAAAGTCTCCTAGATTATATCTCAACTAATTAACCAATTTGAGACTTAACTTTTTTTTTCCTGCATATGATCCATAATGCAAGCCATATTTATTATGTTATATTGATTTCTCATAATTTTGAATCATCTGTTGAAGGATTATATGATCTTGTTGGCACGAGATTTAAAATATCGTAATGAAAATTGTAGTGAAGTGATTCAAGTTGTATATTCTTAATTTTTTGCATATGTGGGTGAGTGAGAAAGAGAAAGAGACAGAGAAAGAGAAAATAAAGGAAGAAGAGAGAACAATAAAGAGGAAGAGATTAAAAAATGTATGATCATAATTAAGTGACTTGAATTAAGAGAATTGTAGAAAATTTTTATGTAAAACTCAAGTGGATATGTTTATATTTTTTTTCTTTAATTTGATAATCCTAAGTCTCAACCCCATTACCACCATTTCAAAGACCTTTGGATTTTTTAACTTAGTTCATTATTTAGTGGTAGAGATATGATAAAGCAAGCCTGTAGTTAGAGTTTCACTATTTTTACAAAAATAAAAATATATTTGTATTAATTTAAGCTAAGCTTCGTAAAAAATAACACAATAACAGAGAAAATAAAAAAATCAATTAAGAATCTATGTTTCCTTGTGAACTCAGGACATCATAGATTTAGATTCTAACAACTCCTCATGCATGGATTGAGTTTAATTTGATTCTATTTGGATTTAAAAAGATCTCTAATCCAATGAATTGTTACATCTATCAGCTTCTGCGTGTCCATCGCCCTTCTCATATGTAACCTGCTATTTTTTTTCTTTCCAAATAGTATAAATTGCACAACAAAACGTTGTTTTAAAAATTACACCATCTTGCCTCATTTTGGTCATCATGATAATAGTCCAATGTACTTTGTTCACCCATTCATCTTGGGGATAATGAACTTATAATATATTCTGGATCGCATCGCAGATAGCATGTGAAACCCTCCATTAGAAAAATAAATGATTGTAGGTTTCACTTGCCCTTTCACATAAGTTGCATCTAGTATCCAAGTTGGTTGTAATGCTATACCATCTATCTTTAGTTTTAAGCCTATCTTTCATTGCAAACAGTTTATGGTTGCTGCTTTGGGGGATAAAAAATTCTGCCATATTAGTTAGAACCAATGGAACTTGGGATGAATATCCTTAAACAACTTATAGCAGGATATGTCGGAAAATTCTATGGAGTTGGTGAGCAACCAGATAATTTTGTCCTCCTTGCCTCCAGTAGATGCTAGGAAGTAAATTATTCAAGCTATCAGCCCTCAGAAATTACAATTCTAGTTTCCATTGTGTAAGATTAAGCTAAAACTTATGCTTGAATAAGTATCCTGGTAATCATATGTCTAAGCTCATTCATATTGATTAAGGGACTCAAATTTCTCCAGTTATTAAACCAAAACCACGTTGATTTACCATTTCCAATTAGTTTCTTCATCGAATAGTACGTTTGGTCTCTTAATCTCAATACTTGCTTTAAACTCCATGAGTTTTCTCTAGTTTGATTTAATTTCCAGGAGCTTTTCTCCTTCATATTGTACTCGTTAATTTCCAGGAGCTTAAATATCCTCCATATCTTCTTTAAATGCATAACTTTTTACATAGATATAAGCGAAGTAATCCCTAAACCCCCTTCTTACTTAGCGAGACACAATTCATCCCAATTCACCTTAGCCGCCTTTGAGCTTCCAATTTTTCTAGAAACTATTTGATGCATCTTTTAATCTCTTTTATAACCTTCCTATGGAACACTAAACAGGTGCCCCAATGCATGTTTACATTCCTCAACATAGTGGATATCATCTACAATCTTCCAGCAAAAGACAGGCACCTATTTTGCCAAGAATTGATCCTAGTTTTATACATTTCAACCATAGGTAAGCAATCCACATACGTTGGTTTATTCATAGTAATTTGTATTCCCAGAATTTGAAAGGGGCATAAATTTAAAGGTTTGGCAACCTGCTTAACTCTTCCATATTCTACACACCTGAAGAAATAAACATACAACTTTTATGAAAGTTAATATTCAGACCTGACATCTTACTAAATTCCTCAAGCATTGTCGTCATTATAGTTAATGAATGTGTATCTGCTCCTCACAACAATAGCATATCATCCATAAAAGCTAAATGATTTAGCCTTAGTACTTTGCACTCATGATGAAATTTGAATCTCGGATTATTAATGGTGAGGGTTGCCAACATTTTGAAGAGGACTTAATTGACTATTAAGAATAGGTAGGGGAATAGAGTGTCTCCCTATCTAATACCTTTAAAGTTCTTGAAGACAGTTGTTAGAATTCCATTAATTAGCAAACTAAATTTCGTTGATGTAATACATTCCTCTATCCATTCCACAAAAAAATTCTAGAAAATCGAAAGCTTGAAGACTATCAATAATGCATTCCCATTTGATTGTATCAATGTCTTTAGAAAAATCAATCTTCACACAACAACTCTTAATGGCCTTCTTGGAAGTATATTTCTTCAATATGTTTGCAATGATCTTCGCAATGAGTTTATATATGTTATTGCAATAAGATATAGGGCGGTAATCTTTCATGCAAGCGGGGTTTTGGATCTTTAGGATGAGGCATATGTATGTTTTGTTGATTTCCTTAAGAAGTTTGGAGCAGTAGAAAAATTCCTGCAATGCTTCCACCACCAACTCACCAGTAATGCTCCAAGTCTTTTAGAAAAAATGGGCATTAAATCCATCCAGCCTTGGAACCTTAGATGGGTTCAAGTTAAATAGAGTGTTCTTAATTTCCAACACTGGAATTGAACTAATTAGGACTTCCCTAGCTTCTTAACTAATTTCCTACTTAATAACCTAAGAAAGATCTACTCTTCTACTTAATTCAGACACTCCTATCAGATTCTTGATAAAATCATCTCGATATTCTCAATCTCATGTTGCCTTATACAAAAATTGCCCTAGTCATCAACTAACATGGTAATTTTATTTCTATTTCTTCGAGCCAAGATAGTGTTGTAAAAGAACTTTGTATTAGTATCACAATACCTAAGCCAATTAATTATAGATTTTTTCCTCAAAATGGAGTTAGATCATTCAATGCTTAGTTGTATTCCCTCAAGCATCCATCCTCTTGAATTTTTGAATTATAAATGTGAGGTGACATGTATCTTTATTGTTGGATTACTATTAGCTTGTCTTTAGCTCTTTGTATTGATTTGCTGATTCCAACATATTAGTCTTTATGAAATCATTTTATGCAAGCTTTACCATTTGCAATTTCCCCTTTAACTAATAAGCCTTATACCCTTCCACCTCCATAATTCACTTGTTCCTATCTAGTTCTTCAAATTCCTATCTTTCAATCAAGTAATTGAAAATCTGAATGGGTCTCTATTGATTTATCAATTTGCATGTTGTGTATTCCTATCCATGAGTGATCCAAGCATCTTGGCTCTCCAAATGGGCATAAGAATTGACAAATTTATCAAGCCAATGTTGATTTACCATGAATCTATCCAATTTCCTTCTTATGAAGTACTCCCCCTATTGTTTGTTATTCCATGTATAAAGATAACCAAGAAACCTTAAATCACTAGATTAAGCTCCTGTATAATTTCCGATAGTTCCTTTCCCACTCCCCTTAACCTTGATCTATCACCCTCAGTCTCAATAGGAGAAAGAATACAATTGTAGCTTCCCACAACAACCCAAGGTCCTTCTTTCAAAGACTAAATTATCTTGACATTCTCCCAAATTTTTTGCTCTTTAGAATGCATGAATAGATGCATAAATAACAAAGAGTTTGATGCTGCCAAGGATATCTTGTATTTTGAATATACCTTGCATAATTTGATCTGCATGAATCCCAAATGAACATAGGCTCTCTTTCTATTGAACATGATAATGATTTTTCCATTATAATGAAAAATATGATTAGTAATCAATTTCCATTTGTCACCCAAAAAAGGAAGAGATGCTTATAGCTGTGGAAGCTTTATTTTAGTTTCAAATAAACCCAACACTACATTTTTTTCTCCAAAGTTATATCCCTCATTGCTTGCTATTTAAGAGGGTCACTGAGCCCTCTTATGTTCCAAAATAAGAAGTTTATAGCTCAGATGGGAGTTTGAAGCTCCCTCATCCAATTCTTTCCTTTAGATTTAGTTGCCTTTCTTTTGTTGATAACTAGTTCAAAATCCCCTAGTTCTGTTTCCTTGTCCATATATTCTTCATACCTTGAAATATTATAAACATTTCATTAGTTTATAATTCATCATTTTGATTCTTCTCCTGTGTAATCCCCTCAATTCGCTACTCCTCTAGCTTGCTCAGATTCAGTTTCTTTTCCTCCATCTAGCTATTAACTACATTATTAAGTTGTTTACTGGTTTTCATCTAAGGTTTTCTTTCATTTTTATTTTCCTCCACCTTTATAATCTCATTATAAAAGCCCATAATAAACCTTTTCTCAGTATGTTTCCACACTTTATGACTCATTTGGGGCTTCCAAGGATAGCTAACTTGGATTACCTCCTTAACTAGTTCCCCCTCCTCACCCAGCCTCATCATTAGTAAATTCTATAGGAGTTCACTATCCTTATCTATTTCCACACAAATCTTGGCATAGCAAATTCGTTCCATTCTTATTGTTTGAATGTCCCTAGAAAGGGGTTTCCCCACCGAACTAGCTAAGAAACTTAACCCTTCTAACGTCTAAAACTCGAGTGGAACATTGTGAAAAATAACCCAAATAGGAATTGAATTGTTGTTGCTCCTATCTAAGCACATTCTGGGCCGCCATTTTTATAAAAACATTAGTTTTCCTCCTATATGGCATAGTCCTAGTCCTAATATCTCATTTAGGTTGCTTTCACTGGAAAATTTGAAGATGAACGTGTCCTCCTCCGTGAGCATAGTCCTTTCTAGCCCTTTCTTACCATAATTTTCTAATGCCTATGTTTGAACGTGTGGGTAAGAAGATCTCTTGTTCTAAGAGTAACCCACCAACGCTAAGGACCAAATTGCTACTCTTGCATCTAGTATGTCCTTTGAGGGAGTTAATTAGGGGAGGCTGGATCTCTTCCCTTGCTTTGTGTCAAACTCCCATCACCAACAAACATGAATTTCCTTAAGTTTTGTTTTAGATTCCTAGCACCTCTGGACTTCCCTATGTGTTAAAGATTTGGATAATCCTCGTTAGAAGACTTCACACCTCTAGCGCTTTTTATGGTTGAGTTACCATCTTTAACAATCTCTCCCTCCTCCCTCTCCTTATTCCCAGATACTAGTGCATCTGAGTTTGCCTAGAGCATCTATAGCTCCCGCCAGGAACTTTCCAAATCTAGAAAGTTGTTGAGGGTAGGTAGGTAATTTTGGTAACAGAAAGTTAGATGATATTTTGGGCAGGGAGAAATCATCAATATCCTATATACTTTGAGTACATAGAGTTAAACCAGTAAGAAGGTATTAATTCATGCTATTTTTAATTTTTATAAGATTGTTAGGACAGATGTTTATTTATGTTGTTTGTGAGGACTAATATTATCAGTTACTTGTTTCCTATTGTGTTTTGTTTCAGATTAATGACATGTGATGATTTGGGTTATGGAGGGATAAGTTAAAAAGTGAAAGAGAAGGATATGGAGAGAGGTTGATGAGTCTAAACTATTGTATGCTTGAGGGAAAGCATTGTTTAAGTGTGGGAAAAATTGATAACATGTATAAAGTAGACATATTTCATATTAATTCCTTATATTTTGATTGATAAAATGCTTGTAATTATAGATTATAATTATAGTTTTTGTGTGGATTGGAGATTTGGATCAAAAGGTGCTTAAAAGTGGAAATTTAGCAAAGAAGGACCAAAGATGCAAATTTTGGAAAAGAATGAAAGTCTACAGTAGAAAAGCTGCAAAAGAGGTTTGCAAACATGTTGTGCCCATGCTATAATAATATGACTACTCCAAAAAATAAACGTGAATAAATAGATGAGGCATTTCTAAAGTCAAGGGTGCCTAGTTATTTTAGCCCTTGTTTTGCTTTACGTAGGAGTTTTGATTAAGTAGGACTTGTTTTAGTAAATAAATCTCAATGTAAGTGTGATCCTTTAGATTTATTCTTTATCTTAGCTTCTATCCCCTATTTTTACGATAATTATGTAGGGTTCTAGGATTATATATAGGGAAGAGGTGCAAGAGGCAATTCTCCCCTTCTCCCTCTCATCTTGGATCATTTTAGTTTTTCTACATTTTTAGATAGTTCTTTATCTTTATTTTACGCTGTCTTTAAGAATCATATGCAAATAAACTCTCTTTTCTTAGCCAAAGATTAATCAAAGTTTGACATTTCAAGAATTATGAAATCTAATTATTCTTTTTTACTAATTTATTCTTTGGTATTTACATATTTTTTAGATTATTAATATTACTGTTTTATTTGACTAACATAAAAAGACTTATTGTTTAATTATCAAAATAATATATTCTTAATTGGAATGATTAAATCTGTAATTGTTTGATTTTTCTAATTTTTAGTAGTGAAATTATATAGTTAATATAGGATATTTGACTCATATTATGTGGATATATAATCTAGTCTAAATAAATCGAGCTTGTGTGTTTGTTGGCTACAATTAGGGGTCTCTCTAGTTGTTAATATTATCAATGTATTAAATCCTAAAAGAGAAGTAATCGAAGAACTTGTTTATGTTAACAAGAAAATAAGGATAGATTGGTTGTTAGAGCTTGTTAATAATCATAATTAGTTAATCAATGAATAAAATGTTTATCTTTGCATCAAATATCAACTCAAAGAATCAAAACTAAAATTAAACCTTGGACTAGATGCTCATTGTCGCTTGATTTCATTAAATTGTATTCTTAGTTTGTATTTTTTTATTTTTGCTTTTAATCTATTTCAATTTATGTCTCAAATCTCCATTACTTTATTTTGTTTTGTTAACTTGACAAAGATAAAAAAAATTTCAACATTACTCATTGATATATAAAATTTGTTTATGATTAAAGTAGGATTATATTTGTTGGATTTGACACCCACCAATTTATATTTTTTTTCCGTAAGACCTCTAAATGTATGTTGATATTGGTTCCTTAACTAACACATTCTATTGTAATTACTCTCGATTAGTCTAGTTCTCCAAATATTTTTTATTAATATCCTTTCATCTTCAATATATTAAATTTATCTAAAAATAAAATAAAATATCTTGTGTAAGATAAAAAGTAAAATTGCAACATTAAACGTAATAGTTCAATTAGAAAGTAAAATTGCAACATTAAACGTAATAGTTCAATTAGACATCTTCCACTTGAATTCAACTTGTAACAAATATTTTACATTTGTGTACTAGGGTGAAACCACAATTTCTCCTAGTAATAGTCATTCATGGAGTTAGCGGAAGATTTTGTTTGTTAAAGACCAGCTTGGGGACCAATTTCAATTTAGAATTGGGAATGGTATTTCTACTTCTCTTTGGCAGGATCCTTGGTATCCAAGCGATATTCTGTTGGCTCAATCGACTCCGCGGTTGATTAATGGGTCAGATCTCCCCATGAATGTCAGAGTTTCAGATGTTATTTGGCACGATGAATGGAGGTGGCATCATGCAAATGTGGAGCCTATTCGTTCACTATCTCCCATTCCTTATCACCCAGATCCATCCAGTGAGGATAGTCTAGAATGGCTAACTAGCTCTTCCAAGCAGTATATAAATGAGTCAGCCTATAACCACTTTCGACCGATCCGTCCGATGGTGCCTTGGTATCCATTAGTTTGGCATAAGGGGAATAGTCCTTGATGTTCCTTTATCTTATGGTTGGCCTTCTTGAACAAATTGCAGAATAGGGATAAGCTCCAATTTCTCCACACCCCAATCGTTGTTCCTTGTGTGTTATGGATTCGGAGACTATTGACCATATTTTCTTTCATTGTGCTTTCTCACGATCGGTTTGGTCCACTACTCTCCACCACTTCCACCTTACTAGTTTACAATTTCCTGATCTCCATTCAATTTTACAATGGTTTAATCTGTATTCCCCGGTTTCCAATAGTGACCTTCATATCTTTTGCATTTTCCTGTCTGTTGTTGTATATAACTTGTGGTATGAACGAAACCTTCGCACCTTTCGTGATGAAGCCTCGGATATAGGGAGTTTTACTTCGCGGGTGATCTTGCAAGCTATGGAGCAGCTCCGCCTAAACATTGAGGGAAGGTAATGATGGATGTATTCAATTTCTTGTTATTCCTATTGCTAATAATGCAGGTTCAGGGACATCTCAAGGTTACTGAGGAGGAGGGGTATGCTTTCCTCCTACAGTTATTGAGCAGGCTACTAGGTGGAGTTTCCTTTTCCACGGCGGTCATGCTAGAAAGTTTTGTTTCTCTAGATGTGTTTTGCTGGTTGTGGATTTAGTCCTGATTTTTTGTGATTTTGCTGCTGGTCCTTGTGTGGCTTTCTCATGTTTGCTGGGGAGCTTATGTATTAGGGTACTGGATTTAGCTTTCTTAGGCTGTTTGAGAGGCAAGTATTGAGGGTGTGGTGTTTCCTTTCTATGCTTTGTGTATGGCACCTATGTTTTTAACCTTTGTGAGACTTTTTGTAGGCTAGAGATTTTATGGGCAATCAATAGCTGTGTATATAACTTTTTTATACTTGTATAAAGGTTTACTGATTTACCAAAAAAAAAAAACCCACAAGCTTTAATACCAAATTGTAAAGAAGCTGAATTAGATTACCACTACTACATAATACCATTGTTTGGTTTTGAATTATAAATATGGGTGACAGCCTTTCCAATGAATCCACTAACAGCATCAATAGGTCCTATTTACATGCGCAGTGGGGTAGAGAATAGAGATTCCACATGCAATAAAAAGGGTCTAATGTCTTCCACTTTGATATCCCCATGTGCTTTTGTTCTATAATTTCATATGACATAACCCATCCATCATGGAAATGGGTTTGAGATCCTTTCAACAGCTGGTTGGATTACGATTACCATTGGCGTCCCTCTAAAATCTCGTGTATTCCTTTTTTTCCGCTTTTCTTAGAACACCCATCTTTTTCTTTTCAATTCAATGTCGTTTCCTTCTTTATGAAGAAAGCAACTTTCAACCAATGTAACCGTGAAACGGTGGCAATTTAGGAGAGCACGTGAACATTAAATAAGGTTCTCGAATTTACAAGGTTAAACTCATTTCCCGGAATTATTCCAAGCTGAGAAGAGCTAAGTGAATCTACAAATAGAAGGTTATAATCCCAATATAGAAACAAGTTTGTCCTGACTCCTGACATTAGCCCCAATTCCACATATCCATTCCTTAATCTAATCAGCAAGCCTCATATCATATATTGGTATCATTGGTTGATATATATTCTCCTATTTTTTGGGCATATTCGCAAGAAAGTCAAGTTCCAAACAGGAACTGTGACTAAATTTATGGATAATGTGGATCAGATCAGATGCCAAAGCTTGTTTTATACGCAGCAGACACTGCAAGATTCACGTTTATTTTTCTCCTATGTACCCGTGACCGTCACAGAGGGATACACATACACTCGAGAGTAAAACCAGCCTAGCTATTTAAGAGTCAACTTGTGTTGCTGTTATAATTGCCAATTGACATCATAACTGATACACGTAATATTAACCCTAATAGCTTTGGCATCATAACAATATGTTCTGCGCTTTTCTGTAATTAACATGCATTAAAGTTGATGTACGCAACTAATTCCCCTCAAATTTCAGTTGAAATGGAAAACATGAAAAGAAAGGTTGGTAGACATGATCTGGATACCTTTACTAACTTTGAAGCATTCGATAAGTGCCGTCGGAGAAAACTGCAGTAAAGAGCAGAAAAGTGACATAATTGTGCCAACAAACTACATTTCATTTCATGGCAATAACCTGACCGACCTTTAGGCCATAAACCAATATACCAAAGTTAGATTCCCAAGACCACCTTTTTAATTCATGCACGTAAAATGACGTTATTAACTATTTTCTTATTTGTATATCCCTTTTATTTCCCTCTTACATTATGATATATGTACATAATTTGTTAAGTAATTAAATTAAAAATGTATATTATTTTACACAAAATATATCATTACAAAATTTTCATTGAGAATTTTAAAATGACACTAATACTAAATATAATATTAAATTTATTTTAAAATATTTACTTATAATTGTTATAAATTTATTAATAAAATATTTAATAATAAAAAGTAAATTTAAAATAAAAGGTACATAAGCTTAAAAGTAAAATAAACCATAACATTAATTTTTTAAAAAATTAAGACCCAACGAAAATGCTTGAAATTACAACTAGACTAAAATAAATTATAACTACAACTAGACTCGAGATTAAAATCAAATTAAAAGTAAAATTAAAGTACTTGAAAATATTAATAGTTTAGAAGTCATTCGTATTTCCTCCAAAATTAAAATATTAGCTAAAGTCACTAATGAGTCAGCTCTTCCTTGAGGTTTTCCTTCTAAAGCTCCTTTTGCATAAATTTTCATTTGTTTACTTTTGAAAGCCTCACGCATCACTCGATCTTTGATGGAAAAGTGAACGATATTGGATATTATTTAATTGATAGTATTTATCCAAAATGGTCTATTACGGTATAAACCATTCATGATTTCCGAAGCCCAAAAAAGAAGTTATTTACGAAGATGCAAGAAGCATGTAGGAAGATGTTGAGCGTTCATTTGGAGTTCTCCGATCACAATTTGTAATTATCAAGGGACCGACATTTTTTTTAGAAAAAACCATATTACATGATATAATGTCGGCATGCATTATAATTCACAGTATGATTATTGAGAACGAATGTCATACCCGAGTTACCATACAAGATTGCAGGGAAATCTCCAAAATTAATATAAATAGAGACGATACAATTAGATTTCAAGAATTCCTTATTCGACATAAGCAAGTTAAAGTTAAAGAAATTCATTATGAATTTCGTAATGCATTGATTGAATATTTGTGATAACGATATGATAATTCACAAGATTAGAAGTTAGATATGTAATAAAAAATTTATATTTGTGTATGTTATTAATTTGGTGTAGGGTAGTTAAAATATTAAAAAAATTTGTGTAAAAAAATTCCTGAAATATTTCTTTTATACTAAATTTGGAAAAAATTTAGTGTAATGTCTAGAAATGACAAAAGCCAATAATTAGAGCCTCCTTTGCTTAAACTGGCAATTATACTTAACCATATCAACTTTTTTCCAGTGATTATTGGAACAACTGTAAATCAAATATCTTGTCACCATTATCATTAAACAATTACGCGTCACACCATAACCACCACGACATAAACAACTGATCATTATTGTAGCAGTTCCTGTTGTCTTCTTCTCACCGTTCGGCTTGTGTTCAAGTAATTCTCAATTGAGCGGCACTTACGTTTGCAGGATAAATTATACCAGAATCAGGCACATTGATGTCGTTTGAATCCAAACCTGTCGTCCTCCAGATCATATTCTATGTAATAGTTCTGCTGCTGAAAACTCCCCAGTATGATAGCAGGGCCACCAAGTACTCGTCCTGGACCAATCGCACTATTATCGGTGACGATAGTTAAGCACACTACGTCTCGGGCAACAAACGCAATATAATTTTCCAAGGGCAACTTCATCTTAGCTCCGCCTTTAAACTGAAACACCAAATCGGGGAAAACCACTGTTTCGTGGCCGGAAATTTTGAAACATGGCCTTAAACCGGTCAGATTTTGGATGTCAGTTGCCAGCGTAAAGTTGGCCATTTGTTTTACAAATTCCCCTGATACTGGCTCAAAAACTGCCCTCTCCATGAACGTGAATGTTGTGCCTGAGTCTACTATCGTCCCTCCATTACCGTCAGGTTTAGTAACCAACAGACTGTACGGTATTTTCACATGCTTGTCTCCCACATTGATTTTACGCAGAGGTACATAATAATGACTTTGAAATTTACCGCTGGAAGCATTCGGATTTTTCGAAAATGGAGTGTAGTCAAGACCCTCTGTCTTGGTATCTCCCTTACCCGACCCCGTAAACAAAATTAAGTCACTGCTCACCGGAGTGTCGTCGTACCGCCGAGAAACTAAACAATACGCGAACCTTCTCAAACCTAACTGTGATGGGATAGACTCCACGCTCCGACCAAACCCGGCAATTCCTTCGGGTTGTCTGGAGGAGAAAATGGAGCACCCCACAAGAAAATCACTTACTGTTAGTTCGGGAAAATCCAATGTTTCTGATAGTAAAAACCCCAATGTCGAACCTAAAGCATACTCAACAATATAAGGAGGGCAAGTCTGAGTACAGTTTCGGCTACTCAGATCACAATCGTTGCATTTAGACAGGATGGTGGGGCCGTAAATCCATGAACATTTGGGATTTCTGCAGCCAACAAGCTTGGTCGAAGATGATTGTTTGGGTATGAAAGTTGGGATCTTTTTTGGGTCAACATTGGGGAAATTGCACCTAGAGCAGAGGTAACGGGAGGTACAGGGAAACCAAACGAGACTACTGCCAGTGTCCATGACGAATTTGAGTGGCTGAGGAGGAGTGCCGAAGCTAAGAGAGATAGAGTAGCCGCCATAACTGCGTGAGTAGAGAGGGATGTGTGGTGTCGGTGACTTTAGGTGACGAGCTCTGGAGAGAGAGAGAGAAGATAGGTGATGGAAGATGAGGAGAGGATCTGAAGAAGGGTAATTGGTGGAGGGGTATAGAGGAAGAGTGATGATGGTCGGTGAAGATAAGGACGTTGTAAAGAGGAAAAGGGAAAACAGAGAGACGCAGCAGAGAGCAGCAGTAGCCATGGTAGTGTGCTGTGTGTAAAGAGTTAGCTTGTGCCTTGTGGGAAGTGCTGGCTTTCGCTCAAGCTTTTGAAGAAAATTGAGTGAAAGTTGCATTTGGCGGTACCGAACATAAATTTGTTTAGGTATTGTATCGGTTTATAATTATGGCAGGGTATTGTATAGGTATTATTGGATAATTTTTTTAATTTATAAAATAAATTTTAAAATTTTAAATTACAAAATAGTCTTTTAATATATTTTAGTGTATAATTTATAATTTTACACTAACATGTTTCTAAAACTCGTAATAACAAAAATTTAAATTAATAATAATGATTCATTTTTATTAACATTATTTTCACATGTTTCATATATAAATAATAATCTTAATTACTAAGAAAAAAATCATTTAATTATTATATAAATATAAAATTAAAATAATACAAAATAATTAAAATAATACAATATTTTAAAAAAATGAATATGATATTTTATCTACAATAGCCGGCTATTACGCTTGATACAAAAGTGCATGGATAGTCAATAATAATATCATTGACTAACTAGGTACTAATGGAGGTAACTAAACAAAACATGTAGCAAAAAAATTACAAGAGACGCCCAAGCAAACCACTATTCATAAACATGTAGCAAAAAAATTACAAGAGACGCCCAAGCAAACCACTATTCATAAGTTCCACCTAGTCTTAGTAGAAGGGGTTAGC
This sequence comes from Erythroxylum pelleterianum, assembly GCA_027563865.1. NCBI lineage: Eukaryota > Viridiplantae > Streptophyta > Magnoliopsida > Malpighiales > Erythroxylaceae > Erythroxylum > Erythroxylum pelleterianum. The sequence continues at coordinate 21,297,271 of JAOQMR010000004.1, forward strand.
AGGTTTTTCAACTTTCCTAGCCAATAATTTAGATCTTGGCTGTAATGATCTTGTCAGCTATTTTGTATTTATCTTCCCCTGCTTTGCTTGTACAAACTGTAGTTCATCTCTTTCCATATCACATATATGATTGATTGTAAAATTATAAATATGTATAAAAAGTCACAAACGACACTTATTTTGAATAATTAAAACATCTCTAAAACGACACTTATTTTGAATAAAAGAGAATAATCGGTAAAGGGTAAAAGGTGTAAGTACGAAGGATTTGTTATGGTATAAGATTGTAATTGGCATTATTGTTAAGAGTAACTGTGGGGATTTGGTTATAAGTTGACATAATTTATTTCTCCTTCCTTAGCTTTCATCTCGAGTATTTACTTTGGATATAATTACCTTAAATGAATAATAAATTTCCTAATTTAATAATGTAATGTATCTCGTAGGGGTCACGTGTCTAACATATGTTAAATAGGTCTGTTGATGTCGCTTGCACGTCAACACTGTTAACTATAGGGTCAATGGTAAGCTATTTTCACGACAAATTAAAATTTGAAGCATGTTACTTTTACTTTTAGTAGTTCTAACTAGTATTTACAAAAATTGAATGAAGTCCAGTATTTATTTTAGAGTTTATCTAAAATTAATTTGGTTAATTTTATTTTTTATTTTCATAATTTCTAAAAATTATAAAAACTAATTTTGATTTTATTTTTGTTTCATCGTATTCTGACTTTATTATTAACTAAATTATAAAATATTCAATTATTTAATGTTAACTACCAATAATAATTATGATTTAATACAATTTGATTTATTTTGTAATTAATTATTATTTAATAAATATCTTTTAAAATACAAAATTTGAAAATAGTTACTTACTAGCTAAAATTCTTTATAAATTAAATATTCAATTATGAACAAATCAATTCTAAAAATTTAAAATAAATAAATATTTGTTTATAAATTTATATTTTTTACTTATAAATGAAATATTAAGAATCTATGTAAGAAATTAAAAAATTAATTACTTAATTATTTTATCTTTAATTTTATTTAGTAGTTTTTCTTATTAATAATAAAAATGCAATTACATCATTATTAATAAGATTTATTTTTATTTTAAAAATATAAACCAAAATAATGAAACCAAATTGGCTATAGGGTTCCTCTTGTATCCATATGAACCTGGGCTCCATTCAGTAGCAGTAGCCACCCTCAAAATTTTTTTTATTAAAGAAGAATAGAAGATATGCAAATGCTCATGGTGGATTGGATACATTGCCCCCCTAGATTGGATACATTG